>CATIWR010573003.1:0-10786 GCA_949677035.1 Omphalea diandra | reverse complement strand
AAGTTTGGTGTGAGCTTGAAAACACCATTGATAATTAGTGGAAAACCCAATTATTAAGAATTGAGGAGTGGGCGTACGATACCCGAACCACTATAAATCGCATGTCCTTTAATCTTCTTCTACCTTTCTATTTTAAATTTTATACAACAATTCAATCCCCCTTCTTGGTGCTAATGGCCAACAGAAATGACTGGTGAGAGTGCTTCTCAGGATGATCCTCACAACTGCGATGACCCTTTCTACTTTTTTAAGGTATAAGGCACATGAGGGGACGATTTTACATTAAGGAGCATGAGAGAGGAGGTCTCATTATGAGCAGAGGCCTTAAGAACCTGTACCTATAAAGCTACAAAAAGATTTATGGTCCTGGAGTCAAAGGGTTAGAGCTAGTGGTGGTAGGGGAGCTCGAACCCTTTTGTAATTGAGTAGTGCATAACATCTTTGGCTAGGTCAATGATGACTTTAAATGTCACTCAGTCAACCTATACATTTGAGCTTATTGAGACCATCTATAAAAGTATACTTTTCCTCTCCATATATTCCTATATGCTTTACTTATGTTTGGTCATATGTCAATTAAAATGACACTTCTATTATAGATTCCTTATGTGCAAGTCGAGGCACAAGTTGACCTAGTAGCTACTTTAAAAAAAATAGTGACATAGTAGACTCAAGAGGTCTAAGTTAGCAACAAAATAAAAATACAAATGCAAACTACGTATGCATGTTCATGATTATGTTTGTGTGTGCTTTACACCTTATTCATCCTAACCTGTATTTGTTTTACAGGAGATGGTTTAGCACCTGACTTGAGAGCGAAGAGATACAAAATAGTCTAGCAACGATCGAGACTGAGATTGAGTAGATGGCACTATCGTCACTTAAGGATTCTAAAGAGTATGTTGCATCGGAGGAGAAGGAGGAGGAGACTACTCTTCAGGATGAGGATTGAGCCATCTAGAGCCCCTTTTATTTTTACGATTTATTTTTTTTCTGTTTTGTACATTGCTAAACTTTGGTGACATTGCTAGTACTCCAGGATGAATATTTAAGCCATTTTGGAAGCCCTCTTCTCTTGGATGTTTATCTGAGTAGATAAGATTTTTAGGATACAATTGGAAGTGATCTCATCTTTTTTTTTTTTTAACTTTGAATTTTCTTCAATATATATGTGTCATTTTGATTCTAGCCCCGAGTTAATTATTTGAATGAATGATTTTGCCTCCTTAGCTTTCTTGCATATATTAAAGCATTCTAGCAATCCATAAGGTCAGAATGCAAGGGAGGCTCTATCTGAAGTTCTAAAAAAAAAGTGATATGTATATACTTTCAAATTGTTTGTATAGACTATTAATTATCTATATAAATAGCTTGAATAGTTTATACAGTCTTGTGTTACTGTATATAGCTGTCAAGCTCTATTCACCTCTCTCTCCTATATAAATATCTCCTTCTCGATTTTTATGCCCAAATCTATATTTTTAATTTCTCCATCGTAGCTAAAGTATTTTTTTAAGTCTCTCATACTTCAGAGTTTTTATGATCTCTCTTAGGTAGATTTTAAAGCTCTTAAGTACCTCTCTTCAATCCGACTCAACTTGGATTTGCTTCAGGCTGCTTATTATTCATGGGATCCCACCACCCATTAATTCCATTTTGAGGATTCTAAAATTTGTCCCCTACTAAAAGAGTTTGATGCCATTCTCGATTGTTAAATCATAAGTGCTGATCAAATTGTCCTGCCACATTTAGACTACCAACACATCTAGAAGATGATGGAGTTGTTTGGTCTATGATATGATGAGGTACCCATGTGCACCTTAAGTGAGAAGAAAATCTTTATATCTCTGTTTCTTGCTCTTTATCCTTCTAGAGGTCATGCCCAAGGAACACACATCATTTCAGCTATCCTAATAGAGGAATTTTTGCTCTGCAAAGATGATAGGGGGATAGACGTGCGGATCTTGCCTCTCATTGAGGGAATTAAGCTTAGGAGGACAATAATTCCTACAATTCCTCGCAAGATCATTGTGAGTCTAGATAGGTTATGCCTTAGTGTCAACAATTCTTTTTCTAAAAGCTCATGTTGGTTTAGGTATAATTCTCTCCTCCTAGCCTTTTATTTTTATACACTACAAAAATCTATCAGATTAGTGACAATTCATCACTAACTAGGCAAGATTTCATCGCTAAGTTTGTTTAGCAACAAACTTATGCGCATCGCCAAACTGATCACTGTTAAGGGCTAACGATGGAAAAATTCCCTAGCAACGAAATTTTTCATCACTAAAATTCTATTGTTATTCCACAACTATGCTTAGTGACTAAATAGCGACGAAATTTTAATGATGAAAGAATCTGTCACTATTTCATCACAAAGCTTAGCGATGGAATTTCCATCGCAAGTCCTCGCTAGTTTGACAGATTTTTCTATAAATTTATTTAATATTTTGTATATTAAAATTTTTATACTTTAAATTTTATTTTATATTTTATACTTATAAGTTTTTATAAAAAAATAAATATTTTATTATTTATTTGTTTAATTTAAAAATTAAAGTTAGTAAAATTAAAATTAATAAAATCATCATATTAATAATTTGATTATCATACTTATAAATTATCATTTTATTGAATTTTAATGTTAATATATTATCAATTCTTAAAATCTAAATATCAATATGTTATCAATTATAAAATAAATAAATCACAAAAAATTTAAATTAAACAATTGACAAGTATAATTATAGATAATAAAATGAAATTTAAAAACTTTAAAATTATCCAAAATTGATAACCACACATTTTCAATTAACAAATGTTCACAATTACATATTTTCAAGTAACAAGAATTAACAATTACAAATTTTTAACTAACAAATATTAAAAATTATATATTTTTATTTAAAATAACAAAAGGTAGGATGTCGTGGAGGAGGAGGCAGCTATGGATGGTGAAGAAGGCAGTGAAAAAGGTGGCGATGGAGGAGGCAGTAGTAAGTGGTGGACGAGGTGACGATGGAGGAAGTGATAGAGGATGCAACGACGATGGATGGAAGAGGAGGCAACAGTGGAGGAAGCTATAAAAGAGGAGGCAGCAACATGTGGCAGAGGAGGTAGAGGCAAAGGTAGGAGTGAGGGAGGATGAGAAGAAGGAAATAAATGAAGAAAGGGGAAAGAATTGAGAAAATAATGTGAAAAATGAGTGGAGAAGAAAAAATATGAAAAATTTTGATGACAAAATTTTATGACGTTAAAATTTAACTTCCATCGCTAAATAATCAAAAAATTTTAAAATTTTAAAATTTTTATTTTAGAGTCGAAATTTCAATCTAGAGCCAAAAAATAAGCGATGAAATTTTTTTTGCTAATCCATTGCTATTTAGCGATGAAAATGAAATCCATCATTAATTTTCTCACCTAAATAATTTTTAAAATTTTAGTTTGGAGCCAAACATTAGTGACAAAAAATTTCATAGATAATACATCGCTATTTAGCTATGAAACTAAATCTGTCTCTAATTTTTCCACCTAGACAACTTTTAAGTTTTTACTTTGGAGCTAAAGAATTAATGACGAAAATTTTTGTCGTTAATCTATTGCTATTTAGTAATGAGAGAAATTAAATCCGTCGCAAATTTTTCTATATAAACAACTTTTATGTTTTTATTTTGGAGACAAAAATTATAGACAGAATATTCCATCACTATTTAGCAACAAAACTAAATCTATCACTAATTTTTCCACTTAAACAACTTTTAAATTTTTATTTTGGAGCAAAAAAATAGTGATGGAAAATTCTATCGCTAATCTTTTTTTATTTTATATATATATATATATATATTTGTATGAAGATAATGTATATTAATTTAATATTAAATATATATATATATAATTAATTAATTAATTTAATATTCTCTTTTATTATCATATATTTAATATTATATTTATATTATACTTATACATTTCATATATTATATTATTATTTAATATCATTAATATTATTTAATATTATTACTTTATTATTTTATAACTTAATATTATTAATATTATCTAATATATTATGTTATATTATACATTCAAAATTATTTATATATAATTTAATATTATTAATATAAAATTATGTTAATATTTGTATTATAATTAAATAGCAACAAAATTTTCCATTGCTAACATAGTGATGGCAGGAAGCCGTCGCTAGCTTAGCAACGGATTGTTCGTCCCTAAGTTGCAACAAATGATTCGTCACTAAACTTAGCGATGGAAAATTTTGTCATTATTTTCATCGCTAGGCCTAATGACAGTGCTACAATCCCATTTAGATCGTGACCGACATTAGAAAATGGGTAGCCTTAAAGCCACTAGAACTTGTAATAAGCCTATTCTTAACTAATCTTTAATTAATGATTATTGAGATTTTGCATTGATAATAAATAATATCTACCATAATTTACATAACAAAATTCCACAACTATCAATCTACAAATCTCACAACTCTAAACTATGGAGTATTATAATTTAAATAAACTAGGAATGAGTATTACATAATATGCCCACATGAACGAAGGATTGTAGGATTGTCAAAAATAATCTATTAGATTAACTACTACCTGAAAATTTAATTGAGACTGCCAGTCTAGCAAGTAAGGTAATATTTTATATTTACATAACCTACTAAGTGAGCACACATTATGCATTAATAAGGATCATACATAGCAAATGTACAAGCATTGAATGATGCATTCACACACATACACATACACACGCATAATTCATCAACAAGGTCAAACATGGAATGAGAACAATAGCATAACACTATACTCCAATACAAATAACCATTAGGCTTTTTTATTCCAAATTGATTAGCATCTACAGAGCAAACTAGACTAGGGTCGCTAACTCGTTCACTTATTCTAAGGTACCATCACCCATAGAGCAAGCTCGACTAAGGTGCTTATAATCTCATCATATCATAATATTTTAATATCCTAAGCCTAAAGAGTAAACTCAACTATGGTACTATCACTTCATATATATAATATCCTAAACCCAAAGAGCTAGCTCAACTACGACACTATCACATCCTAATATATAATAT
Organism: Omphalea diandra; assembly: GCA_949677035.1. Classification (NCBI taxonomy): domain Eukaryota; kingdom Viridiplantae; phylum Streptophyta; class Magnoliopsida; order Malpighiales; family Euphorbiaceae; genus Omphalea; species Omphalea diandra. Next base: position 5,688 of record CATIWR010573003.1, on the reverse strand, counting down.
CCAAAGCCTAGAAAGCAAGTTCAACCAGGGCACTATTTGTTGTGTCAATAGGGAGAATGATTAAAGAACATGTGACCCAAGGCATTGGTCCCACTCCTCTATTTTGAATATGAGTTTTGAATGATAACAAAATAATGACAAAAATGTGAGAAGTTCTAATATTTGTACCTTAGTGTTTTTGTATCTTATGAACAAACTCGAAAAATGGTGATAAGGGAGAACAAACTAAACAGTTATTGGAAATTTGCAACAGGCATTGAACAATTTGCAACGGGCATTGAATAATTTCCAACAGTCATTGAAAATTCACAATAAGCATTGAACATGTGTTATAGATGCACAAAACATTCTAGATTATCCAACGCATATTGAGATATTCAAAATGGGAGTTGGAAAAGTGCTCTATTTTGTACTATGCTCTCTGGACCTCATAATGGGCGTCATCTTTTCATAATAAGCATTGAAAAAAATGATCTAGTTTGTGCTACACCTTCTAGAACTCCTAATGGGGTACATTTAAACAATCAACAAGCATTCATATATTTTCAATAGGCATTGCGAGATCTCCAATAGGTGTTGAATCACTTTTGTATGAAGCTCACACTTTCCAAAAATCAACAACAGGCATTGATCATACTCCAATAGGCATTGAGGTCAAAGACAATGACCATCGAAGAATGAATAACAAGTGTTGGAACTATTTGTTACAAGATCAAGATGCATTGTTCATAATCAACAGTTGTTGTCACTTCTAACAGCTAGTTTTGGCACTTGGTTATATTATGAACATTTTTGAAGACTAGAAGAGGTTAGAAAAACTTTAGAGAACAATTGTAAATAACTAGAAAATATCTAGCAATTCTTCGTGTAAACTTTTTGGTGTTGGTTTGATTTAGGTAGTGTGAGGATTACTTTGTAACTCTTTAAGAATAGGTTTTCTTGAGCACTAAAAGTGTAATTATTGCCTAATTTGAGAGGTATTGACACTACTTGGATCTATCCTTACTAATGGTTAAAAGATTGGTATTGTACCTTAGAAAATACCAAGGGTTAGGTTGACTCTTTTGTTGCTTGTTAAAAAAGAGTAGTTATAAAGGTTGTCCTTGAGCTTAGAAAAAAAAAAGGTTTTTCTTGAGCCTACAAAAAGAATAGAAAGGTCTAACTGAAAGGTTGGGAAGTGAAGTAGGCACATTGCCTAACCAATATAAAACTCTATGTTGATTTATGTTTGTTGCTTCCTTTAAGTTTGTTTTTGTTTTTGTTTACAACCCAACCCCTGCATCTTAGGTTGCCTCATCTGCATCCAAACTAATACTATCACATCATAATATATAATATTCTAAGCCTAGAGAGCAAGCTCTATCAGGGCACTACTCAATCACAATTACTTATATTAGATCATACCAATGCACACTCAGTCTTGATATAATCTATCAAGTGGTATGTTTAGCTAATGCTCTCAATCCATAACCATATGAATATCATAAATTATTATACATGCATATAATCATATAATGCAACATCAATAATAATATTCATTTACAAGAGAAGTCAGGTCAAGCTAGTATGTCGCAAGAGTATATAATATATACTCACAGAAAGTCGAAGATTGTGAAATGCTTTTATGTTTCTAGTGGTGTAGACTAGGTGACAAAGAGTCTAAATAAAGAAATAATTTATTAGAACCAATATGGAATATTATCCCTAACCTAATTTCTAAAATTATTATTTTTCCAAAATTCCCATTTAATTTTCACTAAAATTTTGGCAGCATTTGGGTCGATTTCATGTAAAAACACTTCTAAAATATATATCAACATCACTCAATTCATGTTGGGTCTCCAAACTTCTCATATACCTTACCAAACTCATTGCATAGTCCAAAAATATGACATAACTCCCCCCTAAAATGGGTCGATTTCCTATAAAAATACTTCTAAAATATATATCAACATCACTCAATTCATGTTAGGTCTCCAAATTTCTCATGTACCTGACCAAACACATTGCGTAGTCTAATAATTAATAATTCTCAATTTATCAACATAATTCTTCGCATAATTTCCAACAATTATAAATATTCATACAATAGTAATTAACTTAATTAATAATGATACTAACACGTTAATTTATTTTTCAATTAATCAACAATGATATTTGATAATCATATAATTAATAATATATTTCAATTGCATTAATTAAATAATTATGAACAATATATCCAAATTCTCAATAACAAATTAAATATATACAAATTATATTGCTTAACACTAATTACTAAAAATTTTATTATGCTTAAGGTATTAATTAAATAAGTAAAGATAACCAATCAAGTATATAATTATTCATATATATATATATATATATATATATATATATATATATATATATATATATATATATATATATATATATATAAAAGAATTACTATAAATTTAATCAATCTAACTACTAGTCAAATTGAAGATAATTTCCATAGTCTAATTTGCATTGTTAATTCTCATAACTTCTATTAAGTAAAAACTCACTTTTATTAATTCATCTAACTCTTATAATCAAGTCCAATAATTTCATTTAATCTCAACTAATTCTCTAATATTTATTACTTAACTTTAAAATTCTATTTTGATCATAGTATCCTTAAATAACATCTATAATCATCGTTAATACTATTAATCTCTTCAAATTTAATTAAATCCTTGAATTTAATAAAGTTCAACAAACTATAATTAAATCTTAAATAAACGTAACTATCCTCATAATTATTCTATTAATTCCATAAAATACTTTAACAAATCCACAATTCTTAACAATTGTATTAATTTCAATTAATTTCTTGAATTAAAATAAACTCTCCAAATTTTCATAATTTAATATAAATATTACTTAATGTCAATTCTTCCATCCACTAATTAATTAAAATCATCATTATATAGTTATCTAGTCTATTTTCATGCCATTAAATCTCTAATAAATATTAATTTCATAATTTAAAAACCAAATCATTATTATTGGAAAAACAATAAAAATTCATAAAATCTCACTGAAACATCTATAATTCGTGAAAATTACACCAATGAGACCAAGATGAAGAGGAACATATTTTGTCCCTATTTGCCTCCTAGACCTTGCTAGAGCTACCATCTGTGGCGGTCAGAGTTCGCTGTCAATGATCTTGGGAAAAATGACCAAAGTCAACTTATATATCATCTTCCTAGGAGTTCGTAAAAACTTACAACGTCATCATATGAGTTACTATTTGTCCAAAATCTTAAAAAGTTAAGCTTTGATTGAATCTTTGATTGATTGTTGTGTCATTGTCTGACCTCCATTATAAACAAATTAGATATTCATGGAAAACCAGTGAAGAGAGCTTTCCATAACAACTAGATCATTAATTTAGAGTTACAATTGAAGAGATATCACAATTTGAAAATTCTACCCTTACACGCCATTTTATGTTAGTCTCTATCACTTTGGCCACTGGTTCTGGCGATTTCTCAAGCTGAAGAAAGGTTGTTAGTCATGAGGGAGGTGGCTGGTGGTAATGGCTAGCCTCCTCCTCCTTTCTCCCTTTCTCTCTTCCTTCCTCCCTTTCTTTCTTTCCTTTCCTTTCCTTCCTTCTTTCCTTTATTTTCTTCTCTTTTTCCTTGGTTTTCCTTATTTTCTCACTTGGCTGGTGGAGAATTATGGTGTAATTGGCACCATATGAACCAATCACAACCATAAAAATTCTTTTTTTTTTTTTTACATATGTATTTAATATTATAAATACATAAATGAATGTTATTAAAACTCTCAAAAATAATTCAAACTATATTTATACCGAAATTTTCTTTATGAACACTATTTTCAATAATTGAGTTCTAACTAAAATGCTTTATTTTTTTACTAACTCTACTTAAATAAATTTTCACTATAAATAAATCATATAAAATTTGATATTGACATTCACTTAAAATATTTATAATAGTGACATTTATAATAATAATAATTTTACCTTTACAAAATTTCATACGTACAATATAATTAAATTTAAAACTTAGAAATAAAATATAATATCATAATCACATGTGCTTACATAAATTTAAAATCTACTTTTAAAATATTTTACTCTTCTTAAAATTAAATTAACTATGATACCAATTATATATACATATATCTCAAAATATTTTTCTTAATAAAAATTACTCTTACATTATTTAACTATTCAAATTAAATCTAAAATTTATATAACTCATAATAAAATACATTTTAATCACTCTAATACTTATAATATTAGGGAAATATAAATTATACATTTTATGCTATTACAGTTCTCCCACTTTAAGAAATTTCATCCTTAAAATTTTAGTATAAGCCATACAAACCACTGACATCAAGGTCACCACAGTTCTACTCCACTTAACATGATCAAACATTTCGGGCATAAATCTAGCTACTATTCTTGTCTCGTCATACTTATATTCTCTGCAAGGATTCCTCTTTACTAAATACTTGCATATAATTGTCGTTATCTCAATCTCATAATTCATTTTTCAACCATACAAGCTGTATAGCCTCAAAATTCTATACTCATACATCTAGAGGATTCAATCCATTTTGGGTTACTCAAAATAATTCAATTTCTAATGCTTAACAAAAATCATTTTATTAATTTAAATATTTTTTATTTATTTTGGAACTCATATTCCTGTGTCCAAACTGATGACCATGCATAAACTAAATGCAATGACTCGCATATGATGCTTGACTAATGATGCATGATTCAATGAGGTTAGACTCGATGTACATGTGGACTTCATCACATTTGGACACAGGTACTTAAATTCCAAAACCTTAAAACATTTCAAACCCCTTTCTTTTTCAAAAACTATTTTTAACATCATTTTTATATAATCAACCTCAGTGGCCACTATTAGATAAAAACAAAACTCTTTTGAAAATGCATTTTAAATTCCCTTATAGATCAAAAATCTCATAGACAGCCAACCAATACACTAATGGTAAATGCATAAACTAGAAGTAGTGAAAACATAGAAGGACGTTTGGATCCTAACTCTACAATATCTACATAAACTACACTAGGCCTTAGGAATTTTAAACTTGATGTTAGGGAATGTGTAGACTTAAAGCCACTGAAACTCGTAGCAAGCCTATTCTCAACTAATCTTTAATTAAGGATTATTGAGGTTTTGCAATGATAATAAATAATATATACCATGATTTACATAACAAAATTCACAACATCTATCAATCTACATGTTTTACAATTCTAAATTACGAAGTACTATAATTTAAATAAATTAGGAATGAGTATTACCTAATTTGTTCATGTGGATGAAGGATTACGAGATTGTCAAAAATAAACTATCAGATCAGCTACTACCTGAAAAATTAATTGAAATTGTCAGTGTTGCAAGTGAGGTAATATTATGTACTTCCATAACTTACTAGGTGAGCACACATTGTGCATTAACAAGAATCATACATAGCAAATATACAAGCATTGAATGATGTATTCACACACACACACACACACACATGTGTGTGTGTGTGTATACATATATATGTGTGTATGTGTGTGTATATATATATGTGTGTGTGTGTGTGTGTGTGTGTGTGTGTGTGTGTGTGTGAATGTGTATATGTGTCTGTGTGTACACACACACACACACACACACACAC
>CATIWR010572999.1:0-19570 GCA_949677035.1 Omphalea diandra | reverse complement strand
TATATATATATATATATATATATATATGTATGTATAGATGATGTTTCAATGATTACTACAATTTTTACCTATTCAAGGTTACTGTACTTTCAGTCTTTAGATTAAAAATCTAACGGTTCTGATCATTTTGATTTGAAATTAATGCTTACACTAAAAATGATAAGCATTTATTATTAAGTTATAAAAATAATAATCATCCATGGAGACATAATATATATCTTTTTGTGTGTATGTGTAAGATTTTATCTTATTTTGGATAGATGAGCTAGTAGATCTACCCTAAATATATAGTCTTATAGAGAAAAATATCATCAGACTATAATCTAAACCACATTTAGTCGGTCATCGGACCACCATTTGATCATGTTAGAAATTAATTAATCTAGACAATCTAGGTGATATGCAATGAAAATGTAAAAATAATTTTTTTTTCTATTCTCATACATGGATTACATTAATATCGAGCAATGATTAAATCCTAATTATGGAGTTACAATAATTGCCTCTTTATTTGAATTCACCAGACAATGAGGATCTTTACCATATAAGGTTATAGCAAATCACAACCACTCTCAAACTTCTTTTCCAACATCTAACAGTAGTCCATATAGGAGCCAAGAGAAAATATCTTGAATACTTTTCTCTTGAAAGTATTTAAGAGAGAGAAAGATGAAGGGTTAATAAAGAGCTAGAAATCATAAAAAGAGAGAGAGAGTAATTTTTCTCAGTCAATGCACTAAGGAGAATATCAAAATTATTTTTGAAGGCCAAAATCTATATTTCCTTCTTCTCTCTTTATTTAGTCAACCCCTTCCTATCCCTTACATAGGAGACAAGGCCTTTTTATATTTCTTATATATGAGATTTACTTAGCCTAATTAGGATAAGTTATCTTCCTCAAGCCTTAAATCCCCAAACTTATTTAGCACTTATAATTAAGTTTTAAATAATTATAAGGAATAGTCAATTAAGTCATTATTTCTTAATCTTATTTTAATTTCTTTTTCAACCTTATTGTATGTGACCAATTAGGCTTCCTAACATATTAACATTAAATATGAGTTATAATTCCAAATGAATAAGTTTAGAAAATGATGAATTATATCTAATTTAATATACCGTTAGTTTCATTATCAATTTTCTTGTACTTAAATATCATGATTGGCATTTCAAGTTGCACAATATGACTAGTCAATTATTAGAAATGATCAAGGTTGTTTGATCTAATTCTTGGTAGAAAGTTTATTAATGTAATTCAATCCATTCATTGTATGACATCCAATCAAATTTAAAGCATAAAATAGTATCTCCTTGTATGGTTTGATATCTATTAGTTCTTATTTCTTAATCATTGAAATTAATGATGCAATAGAAAACACTTTTCTATTCATCCATCTAACTTATGAGTATTTCAGTCAATATTAGATGTTCTCAATATATCTTAAGACTATAATTCTATCTTGATCATTCATTGCCTCCATCAAGTTCATATTGTATCCAAAATATTTTTAATAAGCGATTTATAACCCTAGTCATAAAGCATAATATTTCCATGATAAGACATTATAGTGATCTTAACTCATATGTATTATTTACACAACTTCTATAAAAGATATTTATAAACACATAGATAATGCTCCATATGGAATTCTCAAGGGGGTCATTCAATAAGCTTATTCCCTAACAAACACCTATAACCCTAAGTATCCCATATACTTCTACTTATAAAATTAGTAATTTACTTAACTTTCAAGTAAGGAATATAACATGTACTATTCTCATGACTCTATCAATATCCAGTCTTGATATAATATCAACTAGAAATAATTTAGAAAAAACACTTTAATGGAGTTAGCATTCCATAGTTATAATTGCTTATAACTACTTTCTACAGTGTATGAATTCCATGGATTTCATCTTAAAGTATTACCATACTACAATAAATGTCATGTAACTTAATTCCATAAGGTTATAAAAAAAAAAAAAAAAAAGAGCTAAAAGATGAAGAACCTATAGTTTATTAACTCATATTGCATGAATAATGTCTAGTATACCCTTAATCTATAACTTATCTTTAGGCCATATACTAACAGATTGGTGACTAGACACTATGCTAAAAAGTTCAACTTGATGTCAGGAATCTATTGGTAATGACACTAAAGCCTAACTCTTCTTAAATTGCCTAAAATCGACTTTTAAACTCCTTTTTTTTTTTTTTTTTGTTTTGCAAAATCTTCTTTTGCTCACCAATAGAGCTACAAAATGATTTAAGAGGCTTATGAATAATCAAATAAAATCTTATGAGATAAGCTTTTCAACATTATTAGAATTGACATAAAGGAGGTCAAACATTACTAAAATCTTCAAAATAAGATTTTAGGGCAAGTTTACTAGATTTGATTTTGGATAGGTAGAATTACTATTTACATGCCCCTAAGATGTCGAGGTTGGTGAAGTATGAAGCATCTGAATGTTAGCTATAATTTGGTTACAAATGTGTTTTCCTTCACTAACTCTCTCCCTTTACTAGACTAAATTGGACAAAAAAGATAAACTTCTAATCAACCCCTACCAGACGTTAAATCAATCTCCCTAACCCCTCCAAATATCTTAGCTAGTCCCTATACTAATAATCAATAGGCATGTAAATTTTTTTTTTATTTTTTTTGACAATAAGGGGACGTTAATGAGTCATAAAGGTCCCAAATGAGTCAATTAATTTTTCTCCTAGAGTGAGTTGGAAGATTTTTTTGCAAAAATTTTACTAATTACTTTTACTTAATAGCTTTAAGTTAATTATATTTCATTATGATTTCAATTATTGAACATATATACTTCTAAAATTATATACATACTCCCATAATATATAGATATATTTTCAAAATTTTAAAAGAAATTTTATTTTTCTTGAATTAAAATTAGTTTATTCAATTATTAAATCAAAATAAAATATTATAAATTTCAGAAAATTGTAGAAGACACCAAATTATATTTTCACTTTTGAAATACATTCTACGTTAAAGTATTTTATTTTTCATTAAAGTAACTATTTTGGATGATAAATTTGAAGATTATTACATAAGCATAGATATATTATATTATTCAAAAAAAAAGAGCAAGCATTTATGTTTATAAATTTATTTAATTCATGAAATTCATTTATTTCACCTATTTAACAAGAATTTTTTTTTTTTTGTGTAAGATAATTAAAAACGAATTTAGTCATAAATTTCATATAAAAAAGATTAACTATATTGTTCATTAAAAATTAATCATTTTTTTATAAGTTATTTAAATTCGTAAAATTCATGTAGATAATTCCTACATTTTTAACAAATTCTTTTCTTTTGAGAGGAACACAATTTTGATTTAGTTATAAATTTCACAATATTAAAACTGTTAAAATCAAATAAATTTACTCAATTATGAAATTAGAAATACACTTTTTTAAAAAAATATGTCGCATCGAAGTTGAAAACTGAAGGTCAGATATACTTATCATGACGCTGATTTTATAATAATAGATTGCCTTTGCGCATATGGGTCTCCTGGTCTGTTATCCTGCCTTTTATATGATATTTCTGGTGTATTATGTTCGAAAATTTGTGTTGAGTAGTTGAGGTTATTGCCTGCTTCAATATTGATATATCGCGTAATATATATATAATAATGTCGCGTCTCATGCTCTATTTAATTAATTTTTTTTTCTCTTTTTATAAGTTTAAATAGAATTTAATTAAATATCTATCAAATTTTATATCCATTTTATTCATTTTCTATAATTATTTATATAAAATGTAATTAAATGCTTATCATTTTCTGTATTTAATAGTATCAAATTTTGTATTTATTTTATTCAATTTTTATAATCATATTCTGAATTTCAAATAGCCAAAAATGATCTTACAATTTGACACTATTGTCACAAAGCCTTATTTGGTTATTCCATCAAATTCTGTCTAAAATTTTTAGAAAGAAAGAAAAAAAAAAACCAATTACTAAATAAAATACAAGACACGATATACTGTGAACATCGGGTCTGACACCATTAAACATTTCTTATATATTAAAAAAGAAGATATATTATGATCTCCTGGGTTATTCATGGAAATTTTCCATTGAAGCCAACTTTTACACCCAAAAAACTGATTGTCCAGAATACATACATTACGTGTTCTCATCCTTGAGCCATATATTTGTAGTAGTTATGTTAATTTGTTTCTTCTTACATCTTCGAGCACAAACCCATTTGAACTCTGATATGGAAAGATTAAACAACAGTCACCTGTCAATATGACTATGCATTATATTCATCATTGCATATAGACACATGAAGTAAGAAAAAAAAAAGATTATCCAAAAAAAGAAATAAATATAAAGAAAATATAAGAGCCTGTTAGGAGTGGAAAAAACAACATGCATCAATTTGTTCCAGCCTTTTGTTCCTTTCTCTATTCTCTCATCTATGATATTCTGAGGCGGCCTCCGGTCTTTAAATTTTGCTCGAGGTAAGCCCCTTGTCCATTGATTTTTTTCAAATTTTTGCCAGTCTCATCGATCTTATTATTTACCATAAGATCATATCTGTCTGTCTTTTAATTGACACTTTATAGTTCTTTCCTTATGTGGAAGTGTGGTTGGTTTTCTCCATTGATGAGTATTTCTCTCTTTCTCTCTCTCTCTCTTTATTTTTTTTTTTTGAAAATAATGAGCATTAAATTTCTTTATTCATGAAGAAAAAGCGCAATATCTGTGGTGAAATTCTCTATCGAATTAATATATAGTCCGGCAGTCAAGACATCATCATTTTTTTTAGTAGATATATGTCATATTATTGAGCAAAACAAAATATGCATTTAGAGATTAAAAGAAAATGAATTGAGAGCAATATTGATTTTCTCCAATTAACATTTCGATGAACACAATAGCGCACACAATTAATGTGTCAATGAACTAATTAGACAACATGGTCAATAGTTCATAATCACATAATGTTACGCACAGAATTATTAGACCCACAAATAACAAATTAGCTCTCTCCAGATGCAGATGCATCATCATCATCTTCTATAGGAGGTGGAAGATTAAGATCAAATCCAGTACCACTACTTGCACCTTTTTCCTGATCAGAAGATCCATCTTCCTGGTCAGGCTGAACATTAAGATCAAGTTCCAATTCCTTCCTTCTCGATTGATCAACCCTGCTTCCATCTAAAATTTCTTTTTCTTTTTCTTTTTCTTGTTCTTGCATTTTTGCTAGGGTTTCTTGGGCAACATCAAGAAGTGCTGGTATTACTTCCCGTTCTATCACTTGTTGAGTTGCTGCGAGTACTGGTTTCTTCTGATCATCGCTGCTTTTAGCACTGCCTTTGCTAGCCCAATCCGAGGTATATTTGGGCGGAGGAAAAGCACCTCCCCATTCCCTCTTACTATGGGAACGCAAGTGCCCAAACAAGGCGTAAAAAGAAGTAAAAGTCCTGTTACAAACTGCACATACTGCGGGTACTCCTGCATCAACTTTCCTCCTCCTACCCCTCTGCCCAACACTGCTTGATGCACCCTCTTCATGACTTCTTCCTCTCCTCATCCTAGACCCCTCCCTGGACTCTCCACTGCTTCCACCCCGAATCGTACTAGAAAATGACCCTCTAGTCTCAGACCCATCACCAACTTCTTCATCTCCACAATTTTGTGGGTTATTTTTGCCGTCTGGTCGTTGTTGAGTGGAGGATTTTTCAGGATCAGTGTCCCTTGGATTATCCATGGCAGTGGCACATAGAGAGAGAGATAGAGAGAGACAGACGGACAGAGAAAGAATATAGTGATGTTTAGGGCTTGGCTGTTCCTGTGTCCCTAAAGGTTATAGCGCATGCATGAGGTTTTTATGGCATTTTTAATAATTCTGATGAGTTGCACCGTTTCGTTCTATATCAGTTGCTGTTTGGTTGCTGTGTGTATGAGTATCCCTAATGAAATATTGTATGGTTGTGCTTAATGGACCATACATGTGGATTGATGATTAATTGGATGGAGGAGATTACTGATAATTGTTCTAAGGATAGTCGAATGCATGGTTGGTTATAATTAATTCTTGCCACTTCAAAATGGCGGGAAAAATGACTGTTGATTTTGAGGCTGGACTAGAATGTATAAAATCCATGGCTTGTAAAGTAGACAACTACATACTTTTATAGCAAATTATACTATAGAAGGTAACACTAAGCTTTTATGGAAAATTATATCCATAAGTACTCTTATCTGTGTTGTCTCATATCCGTTCCGAGTTGGAATCATAAACTTCACTTTTAATAATTAAAGTTAGTTTAAAAAAAAGAAAAGAATATAGAGTTATATTATAATTTTATTTGTTTAAATTATTAATTTGCAACAATTAGACTTACTATTTGACACAAATACTAAATAATCAATACTTAAATCAACTAATTTTTTATTCTAACATGATTACAGCATCATTTGGTCTGAATCAAGAACTCGATTAAATCATTAATCAAATCAATGCTTATTACTAATTTATTTTCGTATCTAGTACTATGTATATAACACATTGTGAATTATCAGCAAATTTACAATATGCATACCTTACGCAATTCTTTAAACAAAATTATCGCTGGTGTTTATGTTTCTGAAAATCTAAAGAATAAAGGAAAAAAGACAGTTAATTGTAATCTATGTTTCAAATTAAAATTTAATATGGCAAACTTATTTGTGATGACAATTCATTAAATATATATTGCTAAGAAAAAAAAATCACGTACACATACAAAATATACAGAGGCTATGTCATCCACATGAATTTTCTGTAGAATGCTTAATATAATATGCATGAGAGAAAACTTTATTATAGTTCATGATAATAACGTACGTAAACATAAAGGACATGATTGTAACATCATCAAATAGTTAAAAGAACATCAAATATCAAATCCCATGCATGTTTTTTCTCCCATAACTTTATTATTATCACTTAGCAGTGTCAATTCTACTCATTATTATGATCATCTTCACCATGATTGTCCGGGGGAGGAGGCAGATTCAAATCGAAGCCGGCACTAGCACTACTACCACTGCCACCCTGTGGAGAAGGAAGAGTAGAAGGACCAGATTCTTGGGGTTCCCGATTCAAATCAATATCCTCAGCCCTGCTTGAACCAGCACCACCATGACCACTACTCATCGACTCTTGCCTCATTTTCGCCAACGACTCACGAGCCAAGTCCAATAAAGTAGGAACCAATAACTGTTGTTGCTTCTGCAGATGATGACCACCAGCACCAGTACCAATCCTTATTGGTGACCAAGACCCCGCCTCCCCTTTTGGAGGAGGAAAAGCACCACGCCAGTCGCGTTCAGGATGGGCACGAAGATGCCCGAAAACCCCTTTCCATGACGCGAATTTCTTGCCACATAAAGAACATGCAGGCTCTGATTTTGGAGCATCCATTTCCCCTTTCTTCCTTACCTTTTGCCTCTCTCCACTTGAAGAACCACCTTGATGTTGATCATTTCTTGCTCTTATCCCTCTCTTCTTCTTGGAATCGCCCTCACCGGATCCACCAGCACCAGCAGAACAACTCCCTCCAAGGCCAAATTGAACCGTAGGAAGAGGGGGAGTAGAGGAGGAAGATGAAGAAGAAGACCTACCAATGGCCTTTTGGGAACTGTTGTCTTTGGAAGATTGGGCCATGGTGGGAAATGGGTCGATGAGGAAATGGGAGAATAATGAAGAGGGATCAAATGCGGAAGCCATTGTTGCAGTTATATAGTAGTGATGGTTTGTTTTTGAATTCGACAGTTATTTTTTAGGAGCCATTGATTGTTTCCTTCCTGAAGAATAAGGAATTCCAACTCGCACCGTTTTGAATAGGCGGGAAACTAACGGCCTCGCTTCTGTTTGTTGAATCACAATTCTACCCTCCCAACGATAGTTAAAGAGTAACAATCAAATATAACATGTGAGAGTGGAATATCGATTTTAAGTTGAATTAATTGAAAATGCAAAAAAAAAAAAAAAAAAAAAGTAATTTCAGATTTGGATTTTTGTTTGGTTTAAAATTTCAAAATTAATTAATTGGAATAATGAATTATTGTCTGTTTGATTAGATACATAAACAAAATTTGATATTATTTTTAATTTTTTTATTTATCACAACCCCATTGAATTTCCATAAAATATAAGCAATTGGCATAGTGAACTACAATTATTTTTTAAGAAATTAAAATTTCAATAGTCTTCAAATGATTTTATTTTAGTTTTAATAGTATGGAAATTAAATACATAATAAATAAAATTTTATTTTTATTTTAAAAATTGTTTGACTTGTGTTGATAAGGAACTTTGTTTTAGTTAATTAAAATATATTTTATTTAAAAATTCTCATTAATAATAGAAATTCTCATTAGTCATATATTTTTAAATTTTTTCTATTCAATTTAACATGATGTTAATTTCTCACTAATGCATCATCCCATGCAGAAATAGCATTTGCGACTAAAATGAAGGCCCAAAGTCTGGACGTTTATAAAAAAATTGACCTGGAGACTAAACAAATGAGGGTTCTATTGCAATGGATTTTCCAATAAATTGGTTTTTTTTTCTTTTGTTCTTTAATGAAAATTGGTCATGTTCATGATTTAAAAAAATTGCTGTTACTCTGTTGACATAATGAAATAAGTTAAAAATCTAATAGTTAGTTCACGAAATGGAGTTTCCTAATATCAGATTCTGTTTTAGACACCAAGTAATTGTGTTAGATATTTAATATATCATCACACTAATTTCATAATTGTTTAAAAGAATACTAAAATAAAAAATATCAATTTAATTTCTTAAGTTGTTAGAATGTTATATTTAATTTGGATAAAAATATAGATAATTATTCTACTTTTAGTTAGAAGTTAATAAAAATTAAAAATTTTAGATATAAAAAATTAGAAATAAAATTAAAAATTTTTCGTTAATAAAAATTTATGACTAGCCTAATGGCTAGCAACCAAATTCCTCAACAATCAATAGATAAATTAAATTCACCTATAGAATTTACAAAAATCTCATGGGTAAACTGTTACTTTTTTATAGTGTTTTTTTTATTTATTTTAAATATAATTTTGAATATTATAAAATCCTTATATTTATATGATATGCTATTTTCAAATCCATCTTTAAATCATAATAAGAGAATCACTTAAAAAATTGATAACAGTCTCTCTTATATTATTCAATTTTTAAGATATATCATGAAATTATGAATAGAAGAAGTGCTTAAATAATTACTCTACATATTCATTTTCATTGCTAAATTGTATCAATTATCAACAAATTATCAATTAAACATTGACAAAATAATTCAGGAATATTTTTTTGATGAAATTATCAATGATTTTGTGATAAAATATTTCATCATTAAAAGTAATGCCAAAGTATAGCATCTGCCATTAATAATAGAAGATAGTAAATTATATAATGATGAATGTTGCAATGTTGTCAAATTGATTAAAATAACATTAAAAGCAAACATGACATGTGGTAATTATTATTTTTTTAAGATTACATAATGGATTTTGTTATTTTCTATAGGAGGTTGTAACCAATAAAATAAATTTTTGTATAATAATTTAAAAAATGTGTGTAATTTTTAAATTTTTTTGAATAATTTGTTTTACAATTTAAACTATACAATATAATAAATAAAATAAACACTATGATGTAAATTTCATTAAATGATTAAAATAATTACACAAATAAATATTACATAAAAATTTAAATCATATATATAATTTATTAATGATTATGTGAGAATTTATATTGTTGTTTTGAATAATTTTATAAAATAAAATTTTATCGATGTGATAACTTAAATTATGTACATAAATAAAATTATTATACATATAATTTAAAAATTATATGACATAAAAAATAATATGACTAATTATTATTATTATTAATATTGTTATTTTCATATATAGAAATTTTAAATTTATGTATAAAAGATACAATGTTCTTCATAATGTTTATATTATTATGGACACTATTTTGCATGTTAAAATTATCCAATATTGTAAATTATTTTGTATAATACGGATAAAGTATTACCTATAATATGAGAAAATTTATATTAAAAATATTATGTAAAATATTGGACTAGTTGTGTAATATATTTAATATATTGTAAAAATTTTTATGATATAATTGTAAAATTGTAATTGTCAAATGTGGTAATTTAAATTATACAAATCGATAAAATTATTACCATTATACTCTAAAAGTTACACTAAATATTTAATTACAAATTTTTTACAACTAAAAAATAATGTAACTAGTTATTATTATTAATGTCGTTATATATATATATATATATATATATAATTTTTTAATTTATGTATGAAATATGTAATGTTTGTTGGGATAAGTGGCAAATGAGGCAATCCAAGAGGAAGGGTGAATTGGATTGTAAATTAAAACACAAACACATAAAAGATAGAAGCAATCACATGATCGACACAAAGATTTATAGTGATTCGGCAATATGTTCGCTCCACTCCGCAAGCTTCCACTTATTCTTTTTCCAAGCTCAAGAACAAAACCTTCCCTTTTCCAAGTTAAGGAAAAACTTTCCCTTTTATAGGCTCAATGACAACCTTTCCCTTGGTATTTTTCTAGGCACAATACCAACCTTTACAACCACTAGCAAAAATTGATCCAAGCACTGTCAATGTCTCTCAATTAAATAATAAATATGCTTTTGGTGCTAAAAAAAACCTACTCTCAAAAGAGTAACAAAAACAATTCTCACTCTACCCAAATACAAAAGTAACACCAAAAAGATTTGTGCAATATAGTTTGCTAGATGTTCTCTAGTTGTTTAGAAATCTTCTCCAAAATTTCTAACCTCTTTCTAGTCTTCGAAAATGGTCCTTATATAACTAAACTACAAAACTAGTTATTAGAGTACTTGACGTTAAGTTTGATAACTTATCTTCAAAACTAGTCGTTAGAGGTGACAACGCCCATTAATGTTGTAATGGCTAGCTCCAATGCCCATTGATCTCAACTTCAACGTTAGCTCATGATTAACGCCTATTGTGGATTTGCCAGAAAATATGAACTTAGTGCTCTTTTTTTCAAACTTTGCAGAGTTACTTTTCATGCCCATTGAGGAACTTGTAATGCCTATTGGAAACTCCTTCAAAACCTATTGAGAAGGGCCAATATCTGTTTTGAGTTCCAAAAGTTTTAGCTCAAACTTGGGCACTTTTCCAACCCCTGTTGTGAGGGCAAGATCAATGGCCATTGTGAAAACACAATGCTCATTGCAAGGTTCAATGTGCACAACTATGCCTGACCAATTGTCCAATGACCCAACTTATATTGGCAAATTTTCAATGTCCATTGATCATCCAACGTCCGTTGGAAAACCTTCAACGCTTGTGGTGAGGTCCAAAATGCATAACTCGTGTCATACTAATTGTCCAACGCCTGTTGTGAATTGTCTAACACCCGTTGAATGTTCACAATACCCCATTTGGAATCACACAATGCATGATGAATGTGCACAATTACACCTCTTATGCAAAAACACTTGGGGTCACATATATTTCCAGTATTCATACCATTCTCTCCTAATATTCTCTCCCTAAATAATACAAAAAAAAATGAAAATAAAAATATTAGAACTTCTCAAGGTTTTATCATTGTTTTGTTATCATTTAAAACACGTCATTCAAAGTACAAAAGTAATGTCAATGCCTTAGAGTCACATGTTCTCCAAACATTCTCTACCTTAACACAACAATGTTCTTTGTAATTGTTACATTGTTATCCATAATATTTTTCATATTAAAATTATCCAATGTTATAGATAATTTTATAAAATATGGATAAAATATTATCTATAATATGAGAAAATTTATACAAAAAAAATTTATGTAAAATATTGAACTAGTTGTGTAATATATTAAATAGGTTGTGAAAATTTTTATCATAAGTTTGTACAATTTAAATTGTCAAATGTGATAACTTAAATTATACACATGTATAAAATTATTACTTAAGTACTCCAAAAGTTACACTAAATATTTAACAACAACTTCCGTGTAACAAGAAAATAATGTCACTAATTATTGTTGTTAATGATGTTATTTTTATATATAAAATTTTTACATTTATGCATAAAATATGCAATGTTCTTTGTAATTTTTGTATTATTCTAAACATTATTTTCTATGTTAAAATTATCCAATGTTATAGATAATTTTGTACAATACGGTTAAAATATTACCTACAATATGAGAAAATTTACACAAAAAATATTATGTAAAATATTGAACTAGTTGTATAATATATTAAATATGTTGTGAAAATTTATATCATATGCTTGTATAATTTTGATTGTTAAATGCGTTAACTTAAAGTATGCATATGGATAAAATTATTACCTAAGTACACTAAATATTTATGGGTTAAATACGCTAACCTTTAGATTTTACCCTATTATACTATTTAGTCCCTTACTTTTTAAAATTATACGAAAACATCCTTTCATTTTCCTTATGTTACAATTTTTGTTAAAATCTTATGAATGTCCATATTACTCTTGATTTTCATTTGAATTTTCATATTCTACCAACAATACCAGCAATCCATAAACAGGTTCTTGAATCTTCAAAATTTACAAAAATTTTTGAATCTTCAGAATTCATAAAAATAATTGAAACCTTATTAATTCTAATCTTTGTCAAGCAATAATCAAGAAATCCAAGAAACTTAAGAATTAAAACTGAAAAAAAATTCACAAAAATCATTTAAAAAAAATCTAAATCCAAATCCCAAATCAAAAATCAAAAATAAAAATCAATTCACAAGAAAATCAAGCCAAAAAACAAAATCAAGACCTAAATCCCAAATCAAAACCAAGATCAAACAAAAATCCAACAATCAAAACCCCAATCAAATAGAAACTCAATCAATTCTCATCAATCAAAGCCCAAAACCCAAATCCCAAATTGATTTCCGACCAACTCCAGCAGCATGTGAGATAGTCAAGCATGACGACAAGGTAGATCAGGGATCTAAAATAGAAACCTTAAGCACAACACTTTTCTTCTCCTTTGCAATATCCATTAGAGATATAATGCTTTAGTTTTTTTGAATCTTGAAATGAATTGGTAATTTTGGATCGAACAATTTTGGGTTTTAGTAATCGAATGAAAAGAATGAGGCAAAGGGTTTCGGATGATTAAACTATTTTAGGTTTTGAATGATGAATGAAACTTATTTTTTTTATGAAGAAACCCATGATCGTAAAGAATAAGACAAGAAAATTAGTTTAAGGATGAAGCTTTGCTCTCATGGTGGAGGGAAAGGGTTTTAGGTGGTTGACTCATCTCTCTGATTGTTAGCGAAATCGGTGATTTCACTTCCATGATGATTTTGCCAATTAAAAAGGAAAAGGGTTTTGATTAAGGGAAAGTAAGGATTTATTAAGCGTAAATGTACTTTTAGTATTTACTTTATATTTTGATTTTTAGACTTTAACTAACAGAAAAGGATTGAAAATTTAACACAAAGACCATATAGTCTAACAGAATCAAAATATAAACTTGTTTTAATATAATTTTTAAATAGAGTAGCAAATAGTTTAATATGGAAAAATCCAGGGGTCAGAGTGTTTAACTCAATATTTAACTACAAATTTCCTACAAAAAAAATGCCACTAATTATTGTTGTTAATCAAGTTATTTTTTATATAAAATTTTAAAAATTATGTATAAAATATGTAATATTCTTTGTAATTGTTGTATTATTTGAACATTATTTTTCATGTTAAAATTATCCATTGTCATCGATAATCTTGTATAATATTGATAAAATGTTACTTATAATATGAAAAAATTTATACAAAAAAATAATGTGTAAAATATTAAACTATTTGTGTAATATATTAAATATGTTGTGAAAATTTATATCATATGCTTGCACAATTTTAATTGTCAAATGTGCTAACTTAAATTATACACAAATAAAATTATTATCTAAGTACTCTAAAAATTACACTAAATACTTAACTACAAATTTCTTGCAACAAAAAATAATGCCACTAATTATTGTTGTTAATTAAGTTATTTTTTTGTATAAAATTTTTAAAATTATGTATAAAATATGTAATATTCTTTATTATTTTGTATTATTCTGAACATTATTTTTCATGTTAAAATTATCTAATGTTATAGATAATTTTGTACAATATGGATAAAATATTACCTATAATATGAGAAAAGTTAAACAAAAAAATATTATGTAAAATATTAAACTAGTTGTGTAATATATTAAATATGTTGTGAAAATTTATATCATATGCTATTACAATTTTAATTTTCAAATGTGCTAACTTAAATTATACACAAGGATAAAATCATCACCTAAGTACTCTAAAAATTATACTAAATATTTAACTAGAAATTTCTTGCAACAAAAGATAATGCCACTAATTATTGTTGTTAATGAAGTTATTTTTTATATAAATCTTTTATAATTATGTATAAATATGTAATATTCTTTGTAATTTTTGTATTATTCTGAACATTATTTTTCATGTTAAAATTATCCAATGTTATTGATAATATTTTGTACAATATGGATAAAATATTACCTATAATATGAGAAAATTTATACAAAAAATTTTATGTAAAATATTAAACTAGTTGTGTAATATATTAAATATATTGTGAAAATTTTATCTTATACTTGTACAATTTTGATTGTCAAATGTAGTAATTGAAATTATACACATGGATAAAATTATCATGCAAGTACTCTAAAAGTTACACTAAATATTTAACTATAAATTTCTTACAATAAAAAAATAATATCACTAATTATTGTTGTTGATGATATTATTTTTTATATAAAATTTTAAATTTATGTATAAAACCTGTAATATTCTTTGTAATTTTTATATTATTTTGAATATTATTTTTCATGTTAAAATTATCTAATGGTAATTTTATAAATTTCAAATTATTCAAATTAATTTATTAACTTTTTTGTTTGAATCATGGTAAAAAAATATTAGTTTCTAACAAACTGATGAAATAATTTAACGATATTAAAACACATAAAATTTATTATATTTGTAAAATAAAGTGATGAAGTAATTTATTGCAACAAAACGCAAAGAATTTTTAATATGTTAATGTCATGATGACAGTTTTTTTCCTTAACATTTCTCTTTTTATCACTATTGACTTAATGATCAAATCATTACATGGAACAGTTTTCTAATTACCATAGTAGCCCATTTCTCATTTAAAGAATTTCTATTGTATAAAAAAAACAATGTTATCAATCATATTTTGAGGCACCAACAGCTGTAGAATTGGAACTAAAATTGCATATTCCAAGCCATGCTTATTATGGCGGTTTAAATTGCATATTAATCCAACAAAATTTGTCTTGGTTTTACTACATTGACCAATCCTTAGATAACAAACACCCTAGAATCCAAAATCTGGTCAAGGAACCATAATTCAGGAATGCAGCAATTTTTGGCCCTCCAGAAGGCACGGATATAGCACATTAATCCATGCACATTAATGATAACATAATAAGTAATCAAAATTACAAAAATCTAGATTAATTACAATTCTTTGCTGCTAGAGCTTTCATGTCCCCAGAATGTATCAGATATACAATGCACAAATTGCACAAACTGCGTCTTTATAATTCCCAAATAATAAAACTCAAAGAAAGCCCTTGGAATGACTTTGAATGATTTATACATCATCAAAAACTGGGCTGAACTATCAAGTTCTGTTTAAATTCATCTCCAAGAGTCAGAGAGTGTATCTAATTGGCAAAACAACAGCTAGAGATCTTTTTTTTTTTTTTTTTTTGCGAGTGCACGAACTTGTGTGATGATGTGATACAGGTGCCGGGAAGGTATAGGGGATTAAGAAGAGTCTGCAGAAGCCCCAACATGATTTAGGAAGTTGTGTCAGTCAATAACTCAGTAAAGGAACAAAAGCTATGTCAAGCCATAACTCAGGTACTGAATGTCAAGTTGTCCATGCTCAACACAAGCGTGAGCAAGAATTCATAACTGCATATTCGAGATGCGGCCAAACTGAAAATGGGTAAGTTACTCAAAACATCTCATAAATCATACAATTAAGGCACCAAAGTGGCAGCCAGGGGCAACCATTAAGAAGAACAAGAAGTTTAAGGATGGCAAATATTTGGTCCAAAGCTAACTTTTAACAGTCTATAGGATGCATATTTGTTTATAACGTTAAGAAGACCTGAGTAAATTCAAGAGGCTCACAGATAGTAAACAATGGCTTTTTTGTTTTTTTTTTTTTTTTTGCATATTATTTTCTGGCTCATCTGATACTAAAAAAAACAAACATATGCAGAAAGGAGACCAGACCAAAAACATGTGCATATAAATTTAGATAGCAGATCCAATCTGCCAATCATGCTTCTTCATTTTGCCACATGAAAGAAAAGAATGGCCCAGAAAGGACAAAAATTATAAAAATTTTTCTAATTTCAGTAATTATGTGTATAGTACAGACATATGAACAAAAAAATATCATGTTTAACAATTGTATCAGCGCATATAGATGACTAGAATTGACAAAGATAAGTAAAACAAAAATTGAGCCCAAGTAAAACAAAGAGAGAATGAGATCAATACTTCAGCAAAAAATAGGATATCAACTATGTATTCCTCCATATTTTATCTTTTGGTATCTGTTAAAAATGCTACTAAAATTAAAAAAATGATACATTAACTTATCTAATACATTAGAAAAAATAGATAGAGGTAAAGCTTAGCTATAACTTAATCATGGCTAAGACAATAAGTATAAAGATCCTTGAATCTCCCGCATAAACAGAGATGGATTATTAAATTTTATATAATAATAATAATAATAATAAAAATAAATAGAGAGAAATAAATAAGAGTTATATGCAATGGAGGAGAAAGGGGGTGAGGTGAGGGGAGAGGATGAAGGAATCAAAGCAACAAACGACGATGTAAAAGAAAAAAGTGAGGAAATGGAAGAATAGTAAGGCTTCGATACTATCGGTAGAAGCATATGAATTGCAATATAGAGATGAAACATCAACATCATCCTCTAGTGATAACCCTAAGAAGACACCATAATACTTGTGATTGCGAATTATTATAGCAAAAGTCCCTGATATGTTTTAGTATCTATTTAGCATAAAAGCAAACACATGAATAAGAAAATAAAAGAAAAAAATTAAAACTCAATCATAAATTTTAGGAAAAAAGTTAAGAAAATAACCTTTTTGTTATGCTTGGCAATCTGAAACAAGGAAAAGAATAAGATATTATATTTTACAATTAATCCTTAGTTAGGTACAAAACCTAAATAAATATTCAAAATCAATGTTTGATTTATTAATATTAATTAGAAACCAAGCATACACAAAGCTTTTAAGAAATTAAACAATTTCAAATAGTGCTTTTAAGTTTGAGAAAAGGAACAAAGTTATTTACCTTAGGGAGAAGTCTATAATAACCAGATTAATTACCCTAAAATAAAAATTTCAGATTAGAGAGAGAAAGATATAGAGACTCACATTCAATGAATGAGATCGAAGAGAGGAGACTGTTTTCTTTTAGAAACCCAAACAGGTTCATCTATAAAGGTTGAAATAACCATTATAAACATTGAATTGGAGATTTGTTACAACTACATACTTGAATACTTCAGACAAAGAATAATTATATCAATTTAGCAAACTAGAAATTTTACTCTTCAAAGATATTGAAAATAGTATGCTGCAATTAAAACAAAGATCATAAGCCAAATACAAATAATTTATCAGAATCATACAAAACCCGATTACCTACCAAATCTATTGATTAGCAATACACAACTCATTCCATCACACACCCAATTCGGTAAATACCAAATTTAGCACAACTTAAAGCCCAAAAGAATAAAAAAATTTTGAATTTTTTCACAAAAATTGCAAAGACAACGAAAGTAGGAGCTTAAGAAGCAAAGAAAATCAAATCATAAAGAAATAAAAGAAAAGGATAGCAAAAAAAAATGAAAATCAAACCTTCAATTCTTCCTTCTCCCTGTCCGTCTCTTTCTGTCTCATGTGCGTTAATGCAAATCAAAATAAGATCTTCAAGTCTTTGCATAAACTGCACTGTATATCCACAGATCCAAATCCTAAAGAGGGTGCCCGGCTTATTATCCACCACCACTATCAGCATGGTTATCGACACCACCATGAACGTCGTGTTCCACAGCGTGTCATGCACCACAATAAGCTTCAAGTGCCCCAGTTTGCGCACGGCTCTTCCAGCTCACACATTGTCGTCTCCTTTGCCAGTATGGATGGGCCTCTGCACTTGGTTTCCCTGACCAGAAGAGAGGCCAATAAGGTTCAGAGGATGGAGGGGGGGGATGAGAGGCTTTGTCATGGAAGGAGGAGCGACGCCTGGGGGTCACTCTTCATCGGAGTGGCAGTGGTTGACATTGACATTGATGAGATAGAAAGATCAAAGCTCTGAAGCAGAAATGTGAATAGCGAGGGAGACGATAGTGAAATTAGGTCTTTCGATAATTTTATCATCGCCAGTTATGGGTAAGTTGTTTAGTCGGTAAATATAGTCCATTTTCTAATCAACGTCTGTAACAAAACGTATGTGATCTAAGGGTTAATTATTCACTACAGTCTAGACGATACTGTAGCGTTCACCGTAGGTTATTGACCCAACACCAATACATTAACATCAAATATTCATCAATAGATTTTTTCATTGCTAAATTAGTCGTCCAAATGTACCTTAACGACAAAAATATCCAATAATTTTTTTGTTTTGCAATTTACCTATAGATTATTTTTCATGAGTAAAATTTATGAAGATTTTTTCTTTTTACCTATGAAAATTTCTGTCAGCAAATTAAAATATAATTATTTTATTTTATATTTTATCAACATAAATAATCTGTCAGTAAAATAAGAAAAAAATTGTTATTTAGTGATGAAAATTTTCTTAGACAATCTATTGCTATTTAAATTATCTAGAAAAAGCTCAAAATTTTTAATTTCATCATCATTTTAAATTTTTTTAAAAAAATCCTCCAAATTTTAATTTCCTTTAGTATTAAAGATTTAAAAAATATTTATAAATTTTTAATTCTATTGATAATTCGTTGGTAATTTTCTAAAATAACCACAAAAAGTAGTCCCTCCTCTCTTCTTTATAACTATTTCTCACTTTCTCCCTCGCTTTCCTGCTTCGTTATTACTTTTTTTTCTTTCTTTATGTTTTCATTTTCTTTTGTTTTCTTTCTCATTAATCTTTCTTACTTACTTACTTGCATATTTCTTTTTGACTACTTCATTTTCTTTATTCTTTTTCATTTTCTTCCTCATTACTTATAATTAACTCTCTTTGTTGGCTCTAGGCATCAAGAAGGGAGTTGAATTGGTGTATAAAAAATTAAAACAAGAAGATAAGAAAGAGAATGAGTAGAATGAAGACACAAGATTTATAGT
>CATIWR010572979.1:0-43181 GCA_949677035.1 Omphalea diandra | reverse complement strand
ACCCATTTTCATTTATTAAGCATAGAATTCATGTCCAAATATTCAAATATATAAAGGTTTACATATCATTCACACAACCAAAAAAGACATGTCAATTTCCTTATTCAATGCATGTATATGTTAAGTACAACCCATTTAATGTTGGTGACCACAAACTAATGCCTATTTAGGTATATGTACATGACATAAGGAGACAGAGGGAGGGAAAGAGAGAGAGAGAGAGAGAGAGAGAGAGTTGGAATTTAGGCGACAACTTCATATGTCTATATGCAAAATTTATGCTCTGAAGTGCCCAAACCTTATGCTTCACTATATGAACAAAATAATTGTGATTTGAAGAGTCGTAACTCAATGAATAAAAATAATAATTGAATTCTAATGACATAATCAATAATCAATTATTAAGATACATTATAAGTGTAGGTATTAACTTATGTAAATGCAAATGCAATAAATTATTTGATTTTGTAGTGACCTTGCAAGGCAAACACTACTCCTTGGTATTCATGTGAATCAAATGACATTTGATTTTACTAATCGACATATAACATGTGATTCATCTGAATAATAACATGTGCCATAATAGTACGCACTAGTCTTTCAACCAAGTGATTTGCAAGTATTTGACAATCCGATTACAACTTCCTTTTAGTTTCATATGTAAGCATTCATCCATAATAATGTACTAAGTAATCATTAAATTAATATAATTCTCACTTGATTTGTATTCAAATGTGAAATGTCACAATTTAATAATATATATATATATACATAATAGAACCCAATAATATCTTAAAATCATCACACATATACATTAGAATCCAATTATGGCTTTTACTTACCTTTGACACAACTAACTTTTATAATAGGTTTAAACCTCTCTCTTGGGCTTCCCTAAAGTGTTGAAATCTTAACATTTGATACATACATGATTATAAATATGTCAAAATGAGTTTGAATGCTTAGCTTATAACTATGGTCATGTTCCATGCAAATGGACCTAGTATTTATGCTTATTATTCTTGCATGGCAACCTGACTTTGCTACACTCTCACTACAATAACTCTTGCTATATTTATTCAAATGACGTTATTCTTTTTACTACATAAACCAGAACCATAATGATACAAAATAGTTAAACTTTAGGTCAATAAAGGGCCTATAGAAATATGGTGAATTTTTAAATTATGTCTTATTTCTAATGTGATCACAATATGATCAAGCCTTATATTTTTGGTCATATATCAAATTGTACAAATCAAATTACAAAAATAACTTTTCAGAAGTTATAAAAACACATAAAAAAATAATTTTCATGTCTTATACATTATCTAATTTGGTATATAATGTCATCAAAATAAATGATCAACCTCAGGGTGAGCAAGTTCCAACATGTTGAGAATCAGTCATGATGAAGGAGCAATATCTCCTTGCCCATAATATATTTAGGAAAAATGTTTTACAAGAATCTATATGAGACATAAATATACAACTTTCATACTTTACACATCATTTAATTCCCAACTATGGATATCAAATTTTGGGTATATTGAATCAATAGGTTGTTCACATTTCATTAGGCTTAAGGTTAATCACAATGAAAGAGGAATATCTCTTTCCACACATTAAGCAAAAATGTTTTATAGTCATTTAGAGGGGATATAATCCTACAAGTTTCAAAATTTTCATTTGGTCTAAATCAGCACATAAGGTCATCAAAACATATGAACAAGTCCAAATTGAGGAGGTTTGTGTAGGTTGTGAACCAATTATAATGAAGGAGTCGCAGCTTTACACATACGCCATATTAAGTAAAATATTTTACATGCTTTGAGATGATGTATAAATCTACAAATTTCATGTTTACACTTTCCCTAATTCCTCTTCTAGGGTTAAGAAATCATGGGTGTAACAATCTACTCTAACAATAAAACTAACACAATTAGCTCTTGTTTCTCTTAACCTTTAACTTCCATACATGAGATTTACCTATAATTACTCAATAATTCTTATTAATTATGCATGTTTTAAATGTTATGAGTGAGGAATTTCATATGGGAGGAAGATAAAATTACTTAACTCTTTTGCCAAAACTAGAAAAGCTTAAGGTTTCTTCCTAGCTAGCTTACTTTTGTTCTTCTTCTTTCTTTCTTAGCTCTCTTTCTTTTGCTACATCCCCTCACATTTTTTTCCTCTCTCATATGCTCCAAAGGGAAGAGAAAGTCAATTTATATACCTACTCTAATAAGAGAAATTCATGGTGGCTTACTACCATTGATTGGAAGTTTGATTTTACTCTTTTAGTCCCTTTTCTTTACTCCTTCGTCACCTCCATCCATCTACTAATCCCTATATACTCTTTATCCTTTTCAATAAGCTCTAAAGCACCATTATTTATGATACTATAACATGCACACAACATATGTTAATTTGTAATGCAACTATGCAAACATCACACCTGTGTTCAAATGCCCTAAATTTAATGGTGCATGTGTTATCATCATGCTTATCAAATGCACAAATTGAAGTGATCACTTATGCAATGAATATGTTCATGTATGATTGCAAATCATATAGGCAATGGGTGTGTTCATGTGAGAATGCTAATGAATAATGATAGGGATGTTATGTAATATAGAATGCATGGCTATTGATTCTTGAAGCTTTTGTTGTTAGGGGAGTGGTATAAAGTTGTACCATGTATTTTTAAAAAGATAAAAATTTTTCAAGTTCATCTTAAACTCTATCGGTTACTCAAAGTAACCCTATTCTAACATTTTAAAACATTAAGATACTTCCTTAGAGGTCAATATGTACTATTTTCCCTTCAATTGGAAAGAAATAGTTCTAACCTCCTTTGTAGCTTCATAATCATCTCCCAATACATTTAGAGTTGTAAAAAAACTATGAGATTTAGATGTGTTATCTCTTTTATCCTAACAAGGAATTCCTAGACAATTTATCTCATAATTCCAAAATTGGCTCGAGAAAATTATACCTAGCCATGTCATTTCACTTTATAAACTTCCCTCTATTTTGGTCATTCCACTCTATAAACATCTCTTAACTTATTTTTCTTCTAGCAACTATTCTTGTTAGGTATACCTTCTCTTGTTATTTAAAAGTAAGCATGAGAGGTTTAAAAATTGAGGAGGATGGAGCTCAAGTGTGTGTTTTAGTAGGAATTTTTGTAGGCTTTCTTTTTATTTCTTTTGTTTTCCCTTTTTTAGTTCTTGATTTCTTCAGAACTAGTGGAGCTGAGGTGGCTTTTCAATTTTCTTCTCTTTTAACTCTTTTATACGTTAAGCCTTTTTCTCACTAATAATTCATCTTCACTTGAGTTGGAAGAGGTATCAAGCTTATGGTTTTTTTCTTAGCTCATTACTTAATCCTTTTGGATTTTTTACCTTTGGTGCCATTAGATGTAAGTAGAGTTTGTTTGATGCTTAAGAATAAAAAATAACAAAAATAAAAAAAAGAAAGAAATAGATTTTAAGAATGTTTGCAAAATCTAAAGTACTTGATATGAGTTTTAAATCACAAAATAGAGGACCACTAGAATCCCATTAATAAGCATTAGTTTAACCTTCAGCCATCATTGAATGCAACCATTATAACATTCTTTACCACTTAATTTGCTAATGATCATGGTAGTTTTGCAACAATCATGGAAAAAAAATTGCAAATATTCATGGAAATTTGTAATAATTGTTGAATGCTACCAATTTTTCTAGCAGTTTTAGTGACTTATTCAATGGACTTTGAAGTTGCTTCAATGATCATGGAATGGCTTCCTACTCCAAAACCACTTTAAAATAGATTTTAAACATTTTCAAAATAATGATGGCTTATTCAATTAAATCAATAAACTTAAAATTTCATGAATTTAATTGAAAAGGACAAACTAATAACATTATATTATACTTAATGACATAGAATCTTAACGACTAAGTTATCTGACTAAAAAGAATATATCATAAAGTAGTAGCTACACAAATGCATTAAGGCATAAAAGTGTACCATTTGTAGCTTTCAAAAGATGTTACCATAAATCATGCCTAGTTAACTTTTAAAGAGATGCATTCTTTCATCATTTAATGGCTTTATAAAAATATCTACCAATTGATAGTTAACGTCCATAAATTCAAGCATGACATCTCCATCATTTACATGATCTCTAATAAAATGATGTTGAATATCTATATGCTTGCTTCTACGATAATGAAAATTATTTTTAGCCAAATTCATAGCACATATGTTATAATATTTGATTGGTACATGATCCACTTGAATGTTATAGTCTTAAAGTTGTTATCTTATCAATGGGAATTCAGCACAACAAAGGCCCTAACTATATATTCTACTTTAACAATGGATAAAATAATAGAGTTTTGCTTTTTACTGCTTTATAAAACTAATGAGTGCTTTAGCAAATGACAAACACATGAGGTATTTTTCTATATAGGATACTGCATCAAAACTAATATTAGAATATGCCACTAGATTAAATATTGATCCTTTAGGATACCATAAGCCTAACTTTCATGTCTCATTCAAGTATTTAAATATATGCTTGACAACATTTAAATTTAATTCCTTAAGATTTGCCTGAAATCTAGTATATAAATAAACACCATATATGATGTCAAGTATAGAGGTAGCTAGATATAAAAGGCTTCCAATCATACCTTGTAGATATTTCGATCTACTACTTTACTTTTTACATCCATATTAAGTTTGATGTTTGTGCTTATAAGTGTCTTACAAGACTTGCTTAAGTCTATTTTGAATCTTTATGTATCTTTTTAATGTACTTAGTTTGATTGATGAATGTTCTTTTTCTTACTTGATTTAAAGTCCAAGGAAAAAATTGAATTCATCAATCTTACTTATCTCAAATTCACATTCATTGTATTTAAGAATTCTTCATATAAGCAAATGTTAGTAGCATTAAATCTTATACCATTAACATAGATTGTACTAGCAATATACATTTAGCATGCCTTTTTGTAATAAGGTTATGTTAGCCAACCCTTTGGTAAAGCCATCATTTAGAAGAAAATAACTAAGTCTTTCATCCCAAGCTCTTAAGGCTTGTTTTAAGCCATATAAAGTGTTGGTGAGTTTGAAAACATAGTTTCGAAATTCATGACTTTCAAAACCAAGAAGTTGTTCTACATAAACTTCCTCTTTTATAAAACCATTTAAAAAAGCACTTTTGACATTTATTTAAAATAATTTAAAATCCATCTTACAATAGAGGCAGAAGTTTCATCACAATTAATGCTTTTATGTTGGTTATAGCCTTTGGCTACTAACCTAGTCTTATTACTTATTTTGGCTACATGCTTATTAAGCTTGTTCCTAAATATTAGTTTAGTTCTTATAATGGAATGATCTCTAGGTCTTGGAACTAAGTGTGAGCATTAGATTTTGGGCCTTAGGATGTAAGCCTAATGATGAGAACTAATGAAATCAATCACTAAAGGCGTAGGGGAAGGATTGTAGAAGGAAGGAATAAGGTCTACGAGGAACCTAGGATCAAACCCAAACCAAGCACAAACTAAGCCCATAAGCCAAAACAAGCCCAACCCAAAAACCACTATACAAACTTTAAATGGTTATACAACCAACGTTCTTAGTTGTACAACCAACTCACTTGTCTATTCAACCAAGTTTCTAAACCTTAATAAAAGGAAGATTCTAGAATAATTGACTATTAACTCTCATATGGTTATATAACCAACATTTGGGCTATACAAGCCACTTAAAGACTCTAATTCTAAAACCTTCCTTGATCCTATCCATTGGAGAACAAGTATTAGATGCAATTAGCTCAAGTGCTCCCACTTTCTCTCTATAAATAGCCCTCCATTTGTTAGAGGAGGAAAAGGCTTTTAAACCTTAAAGTTACTCTACTTAAATTGCTACTCAACTAACCAAAAACACATAAACAAAAAACTTAAACCATTTACATAAGGATCAAGGTCGAATTATAACCATTGTGACTTAATTTTGTGACATTCCTTTGCATTTTGGAGGATAATCCATAAACCTAACCGCCTCTAAGGGTAAGGCACATTAGAAGAACGTCCTAGGTTCAAAATCCCCATTTCTCTTCTTCCTTTTCACTTCTTGCCCTTTCTTATTCCCTTTCATCTTCCAAAATCTTCAATCCCCAATAGTCTATATAAACTTATTTATAGTATGTATAAACCACTCCTTGGGTTATATAAACCATCGATTGGTCTATACAATCCTCTTTGATAAAGACTACAAATTTCTTTAAATTTCTTCCCTACTTGTTTTTCTTTGATTTCTTATGATTCTTGGAGTTTTTAGGAGTTTTAATAGTGGAATAAAGGCAGGTATGTTAGCCTATGACCTATATTCCTTTAATAAAAAGAGTTAAGATCAAGATAATGGTTTTATTTTCTTATGATTATAATGCATTTGACTTCTTTTTATTCATGTTTCTTCTTTTCTCTTGCATTCTATATTTTGTTTTGATTGCATCTTGGTAATGATTAATAGAGGGATTGTGACTCCCAATGACCTTAAGAGTCCTTTACTTCTTAATAGTTATCATACTAGTTAGTTGTTTTGCATATTCTAATCATTATCATCATGAAGGGGCAGTTGTTGGCTCGCTAGTTAGTGCATTCTTTCATCACCTTTTTAGATGATTATATGATAGAACTAAGGGAGAAAGCTTGATGCCTTATGACCCCTATGTTTGTTACCTTCCATGCTTAATGACTAGTGCATATCATAGGCCTATGAAAGTTTCATCTTATTCTCCTTCATGTTGGTATCATAGACCTTTTAATGGTTAAATGTGCCTTTAGGGATGTTCTTGCTCTTTTGAGTAATCATGGATGAGGATTTAATGATCTTAGGAATCCAAGATAATGACTTATTAACTTGCTAATGCCTCTTTTTCCTCCTAATGCCATTGCATATGATTCTTATATTTTGTGTTTATACCTTATTTACCATTTTTATGTGTTTATGCTTTACTTACTATTGTCATTTTGCATATATGTTTGTGTGATATTGGGATTGCGGGGAGTATGATACTTGGACATAGATGCATGCTAGACCCTTAACTTAGAAATAATAGTATAAATAAGTTATATTAATATATGGCATCTTTTAGATCTAAGGTGGTTTAATTTCTTTTCTTTAGTATAAATATCATGACTTACAAGTTTGATTTCTCTTTTGTAGGTGGGTTCTTGACTTTGGTTTGCATGATCATTGTTATTACTTATGTATGACCACCCCTATTAGAGAATATGGCTATACCCCCTTCCTCTTGATGAATTGTTGTAATGTTATGGATGTGATGTGATTAATTGAGAATGTTTAGGGCCATTAATCAAATTAATCAATAATAAGTCTAAAAAGGGTAATTGTGAATCAAAGATGCCTAAAGGTTGAATCCCCAAATCTGGGTAGTACAAAAAGGAATTAACCTTAGTCTCAGACTGTTCGCAGTTCATGTACCTGATCTTTGATAGAAGTGAAGATGGATTAGGCCTCCTAAATGACTTAGGTAAGCTCAGAATTTGTCCTTATTTGGTTTCTTATCCCAACCAAAGTTAGCTGGCGACTTCATATTGATAAGGGTTGGTACCAATGTATTATCCCACATTGGTCCCTCATTAACTTGCTAAATGTTAAAGGCTACTACCTTTCGAGAGGCCTTTTAAAAGGATCCCCCGATGATTCTATATATCTGCCATTACTTAGGGTCATACCAATGTCTAACCCCCATCCTCCTGATCCCCCATTAATCGAT
Source organism: Omphalea diandra (assembly GCA_949677035.1). NCBI lineage: Eukaryota > Viridiplantae > Streptophyta > Magnoliopsida > Malpighiales > Euphorbiaceae > Omphalea > Omphalea diandra. The sequence goes on along the minus strand of CATIWR010572979.1, from coordinate 35,377 downwards.
CAAAGGTAAGAGTCACAAGCAAAATTCCACTAGTTTGAATGTAATCCTAAAATCCAGTTGCTCATGTTGGTGACTCCACTAAGAACTTTAAATTGACTTTACATTTAATCTCTAGTTCACTTTTACTATTTTATCTTTATTATTGATAAATCCATTATAGTCATTTGGCCTCCACACTTCACCATATGCATTAGGTCTGCCCGTAGACAAACTAACAAATTCTTCAAGCTTGAGACTTAAGATCCATTCGAGCTTAAAAGATAGTAAGGAGGGTTCATCACTCATGAGATAAGTACTTTTGGGTATATCAAATGAGGCGTATACAACAATTGTCTCCCAAGCTTATGGCCATCAATTGTCATAACCTTCTCATACCATATGCACATGTAGGAGCCATTAGTATCATAGAATAAGGCATCATCTTATTTACATTATTCTTTAAAGGTATGGTTAAAGTCCCTAAAGAACATAGTTAGGTATCCCCTATGTAAATATGATGTTACCCTATTCCCCTTTGATGTAAATGTCCCTCTCGTATATACTTGTGTATTCCCCATTCCTCGCCATGTAAACGAACTTCTTCATGTAAATATTCCTATTTCCCATATAAATAATTTTTTATATTCCTTCTTTATGAATGTGTATATATTTTCATTATCAATGCAAAAAGTTCTCTTGTAAATATTAACGTCTCTTGTGGCTTCAGTTTCCATGTATGTATGTTCTTTTAGGACATTTATCATACTTAGTTTGATGGGACTATGCATATTCTCCATTCCATGTTAATAGAATAATAAGACCACATATAGGAAAGAGCCTTTAAACTTCATGTGTGGGCGTAATAAGGTTGGAAGGATCTTTTATCAATAACATGTGCATTTCATGCATACATGCATTTATTATTTGTTCTTGTATGATGCTAATAACCCTTATTTTACAGCCATCATAGCTCCATCCAAATCCTATTGCGAGAGAAGAAGCAATTGACTAGCTAGATAAAGCAAGAATTCTAACTGATCTAAAGACCTGAGTAATAGAGCCAATGGTACCATTCGAGGTTATAGATATAATAAGGGTTAACATTGGTTGTATAATGGATCAGAGGATCGCTGAGGAGGTAAATAAGCACCTCAATGAAATTTTAAAAAAGAATAAGGCATCTGCATTATGATTGTGAAGGGAAGCGCCTATAGAGACATCCTCACCTACGATTATTAATGATGATTTATTTGGAATAAAAGAGTATCATGAGAGAAAGTTGGCTAATGTAGTAACAACAAGTACTGTTATAGCTTTTTAATAAGCACATAAAGAGTGAGAAAGAAAGTGCTCGATTTGATAGCTTCATTAAGTAGTTGTAGATGATTTAAAAGATTCTAGGCACTAAAGGTCAGAAGCGAGGAATAAACATTGAAGAGTTGCTTGCTTATAAGCTCAAAAAGCTTTTTGCTAATTTTTGAATGTCTAAGCTTCCCAAGTTTAATGGAACACAAGATGCAACTAACCATATCCATTTTTATGTGCTAGTTATGAAGACAGTTGGAGTCCTCATAATACCATGCTTAGATTGTTTGAATTGTCATTAGAGGGATTTGCAAAAACTGGGTATTATAATCAATATAAGATGATTAGAGGAGATTAGAAAGAGATGACAAAAGCTTTCAAGAAGCAATATGAATGCAACTCAGACTTAGGGGTCACCCTATAAGACTTGGAGTCGTAAAAATAAAAAGCCATTGAAAGTTTCAAAATTATTTAAGGTGGTGGAAAAAGATGGCTTTTGATGTAACTATTAGATGGATAAAAAGAGAATAAGTTAAAATGATTATCAATGAAGTGTTGATAGGCATAAGTACCAAGATTAAGGGGATATTGGTATGCAATTCTAAAGATCTCAAAGAAACTGGCCTATAGGTTAAAGAGTTAGAATGAAATAAATAATATGGCAAAATAAGAAGGGAGCCATCCTAAGCTCAAGGAGAGGGGAACAATGCTACTAATGTGAATGCAGTAAGAGACCCAAGATAATTCATGAATTTGGGTACGCTTTTATCAAAGGCATTCGAGAGGTTGTAAAAGAAAGGGGCATTTAAGCCATTGGCACTAAGGCTGGCTCCCAATCCTCTACCTAGAGAATATCACATGAATGCTAATTGTGCCTTTCATTAAGGGGCTAGACATAATACAAATGATTGTTATAGGTTGAGACATGAGATTCAAGATCTCATTAATAAAACAAAAAAACTATTATTCTACCTAATTTCAGGAGACTGAGCATATGAAGGAATCCACTTTCAAACTACCATAGTTTCTCATCCTTAAAACAAAGAGCATTTATGATTGGCTCTAGGATTTCTAAAGAGGTTGTAATTGTTAACTTTTGAGGAAGTATCCCTTATGAAAGTCATAGTTGTTAACTATGCCATTAATCCTTAAAAGAGCTTGGGTGAAGAGACTAAGGAAGTGAAGAGAGGGAGAATGATCAAACTATAGGGGGAAAATGACAAGAGAGAGAAGAGAAATAAGTCATATAACGATAAGCGAGAAGCACTACCTAGACTAAAAGGGCCCTAAAGATCCAAAAGTTGAGAAGGAGGTGGATAGACCCTTAGTGAAAGAAAAGGAGGAGGAGAATCCTATTCTGAGGTAGCTAAAAAAGGTTCAAACCCAAATCAACATATGGAAATTACTCATCACTTCTCAGAAGCATAAAAGGGCAATGGTTGAGGCCTTGTCAAGCTTAGTGATCTCCAAAGAAGCAACACATAAGGACATGGTGGCCTTAGTTACTAGCAAAAGGAAGATTACTTTTCTAATGATGATTTCCTTATCAAAGAAAGGGATCACAATTTGGCCCTCTACATTAAAGTCAAAGTGAAAGGGATGCAGACTCTAAGTGTAATGGTCGATGATGGGTTCGGGATCAACATTTTCCCTTTAAAGTTGTTGTACAAGTTTAAGGGCTCTGAGAAAGATCTGGAAGCATTGGACAACATTATTTGACCTTATGACAATAGTAAAAGATCAATTGTGGGTGCATCAAGACTATGGTAAAAATTAAGGTTGTGAAGGCTATGTCAGAGTTTATAGTGCTAAACATAACCATTATTTTCTCATTATTGTTAGGGAGGCCATAGTACCATCCTTTAGGAGGGGCGCTATCTATTAGACACTAAAAGTTTAAGATTCCCTATAAGGGGGAGACTATTACTATTTGTGTTGAACTAGGGGAGATAGTATCCACATTGAGCATAGTTATCCCATAGCTTAAAGCCTTTTAGGTTGTCAAAGTTACAGATAAATGGGTTGATCCAAAGTGGCAAATATCATGAAAACTATGAAATGTATTCCTAGATAGGGGTTAAGGAAGAATTCCATAGGAATGTCTAAATTTCTTGATATACCTATACAAACTACTTGAAAAGGGTTTAGGATATCAAAGGAACTAATACAAGCATATGGTGAGAGATTTATGTGATTTCTTTATGAAGGAAAGAGAAGTGGTTGGAGAGGTTGAAGAGATTGAGAATCAACCAAAAACTAACTTGATGGATGACCTTGAAGAAACATTCTTTCAGTTATAGCTGAAAAGTGTGAAAGTTATTTATTATAATTATTAAAACTCTTTTGATGAGGAAAGTGAGAAGAAGAAGAAGAGAAAGAAGAAAGGAAAATGGGGTATAGAAGTAGTAGTAGATCAAGAAAAGGGTAAATCTATAGTTTTGTATGGCCCTTAGATGGTTTGGCCATGGAATGACAAAGGATAGATGCCTAATGAGGACTATGAGAAATATTTATTAAACAAATGGTAATAGGAAATAGGAAAGACAATTAAAAGGAAGCAGTTTGCTTAGGCTAAACTAAAAGTGCCTTATAAAGATCTAGAATAAGGGGAGTGGAAACTCGATATTTATGCTAAAGGGAAGTATACAGGGCTTGACATGGTCGATATTGAGAATATGATTATGAACTCCATCAAAGATGTGGAGGAATATAAAGACATACATGGACACTCATCTAAAATTAGGCAAGCTAAGGTAGATGAGATGATATTGTGGGAAATTGAGCTTGGGGATGATCAAATGAAGATTTTGAAGAAGTTGCGAAGGCAATGACAAGTAGTGCATATAAGAAACAAATAAGTTCTAAATAGATGAACATTAACTTAAATGTACCTTTAAAGCAACTGATAAAAATAAAGGTGAAGAAAAGAAAGATCTAAAAAAGTTTAATGACGAAGAAACTCCAGTTGCCCCTTCTAAAGAGTTTCCCTTTCTTAATACTTTGGTATTATTATTTCTAACCTTTTTAAAAATGATGTATTTATTTCTAAAATTAAGGCAATGAATGATAAGTTTGCTTACATGTATGATGTCTTTCTTGATGGTGGTGTGCATGGCATGTATTATTTCTTAAGTATATTTAATATTAATTCTATACATACCACTACGTTTAATCTTGGCATATAGGAAAATCTAAAAATCTTGTTCATTGCCAATGACATCATGCCTGAAGGAAATTCTATGCTTACCACTACATTGAATAGTTGTTCTAGAAATATCAAAGGGCTTTTACTTAGATGTAGAAAGATATGTCAGGGATTGATGGATGGATAACTAAGCATAGAATTTCAACTTACCCATACATGAGACCAATGAAGTAAAAACTCAAATAGATAAGACTATAATGGGTCTAGTTGGTGAAGGAGGAGGTGGCAAAGTAATTGAATGCTAAGTTCCTAGAAATAGTTGAGTACCTTAAATGGTTAGCTAATATAGTATCAGTGTCGAAGAAAGATGCGAGAGAGAGGATGTGTGTGGATTACAGGGACATAGATAAGGCATGCGCTAAGGATGACTTCCTTTTGCCTAACATTACCATATAGGTGGATAATGTCATAACTTGTGTTATGTATTCTTTTAAGGATGGCTTCATTAGTTATAATCAAATCCCTATGACTATCAAATGAAAGGTGAAGACTGCTTTCATCATTGAATAGGGCATGTATTGCTACAAGGTATTGCCATTTGGATTAAAGAACACTAAAACAACTTATCAATAGATGGTAATTACATTGTTTGATGCCTTGATCCATAAGGAAGTAGAGGTAGATGTCGACAATATGATGGTGAAGTTTGAAACACAGGAAGGACACTTTAAGGCCTTAAAAAAGTTCCTACAAAAGGTGGACCAATATAATCTCAAGCTTAATCCCAAAAAGTGTGTATTTGGGGTTACATTACGTAAGCTATTGGCACACATAGTGAGTGAAAAGGTTATTGAAGTAGATATAAATAAAGTAAAGTTCATTCCAAATATGCTAGCACTAAAGATAAAAAAGGAGGTTCAAGTGTTTTTATGTTGTGTATAATATATTAGCAGGCTCATAGCTAGACTCACTCTTATTTGTGAGATAGTTTTTAAATTGCTAAGGAAGGACTAATTAGTGGTGTGGAATGAATAGTGTTAGAGGGATTTTGAGAAGATAAAAGAATATCTATCAAATCCACTAGTGTTAAGGACCCTAAAGTTAAGTAAGCATCTATATCTGACAATAGAGGAGAGTTTCGTAGAAGTAACGTTAGGACATGAAGACAAACATATTGTTTACTACCTCAATAAGAAATAAATTCCTTGTAAGGAGCAATACAATTAAGTACAAAATATATGCTTGGCAAAGGTATGGGCCGTAAAAAAGTTACAACATTATTTTCAGTCATATTTAGTGAAAGTGGTTTCAAAGCTTGACTGAGTCAAATACTTGTATGATGCCCTTTTCTTGAATGAAAAACTAGCAAAATAGATAATACTCTTGATGGAATTCTATATCAAGTATGTAATCAAATAGGTGATTAATGATAGGGCAATTATAGAATATTTGGCCAATAACCATTTACATATGGTGAGTCTGAACTTCCCTAATTTCTTGATGAAAGTTTAAGAACAACAGAGCCCCAAGGATGGTGAATATATTTCCATAAAGCAATGAACAAGAAAGGGGTAGATGTATAGAGTTATTCCCTATGGCCAAAAAACTAGAATTATTGGTAAAAAACCAATAATATGGTTAGAAACAAAGCTTATGCATTCGGGCTGGAGTCATTAATCCAAATAAGGGTTAGAATGACTGAAGTATTTAGGGATTCATTATTGGTCATTTCTTATATAACCAATGAATGGGAATTAAAGGAGGAACACCTATGTCCATATTTAGAACATTTAAAGAGATTGATATAAAATTTCCAAAGGGTCATGTTTTACCATCTCCCATAAGAAGAAAATGCAATGGATGATGCATTAACTACTCTAATTTCTATTTGGGATGGCTTTGAAAAAATGTTGATGAAGTCACTAAGCACACCTAGGTCCAATGCACCATGTTATGTTGAAGAAAGTGTGATGCAGACGTCTATGGAAAATCATCTTTGGCATTATGATGTGTAAAAATACTTGGAAAGTGGTGAATACATTGAGGGGGTCGAAAAGAAAGATAGGGATGTAATTCAATGGCTAGCTTCACATTTGTGGTTTATGATGGCATGGTGTATAGGCAAATGTCAGACAAGATCCATTTAAGATGTTTGACAGAAGAATAAGCAAGTAGGGTGATAGAAGAAGTATATGCAGGGGTGGGTGGTCTTCACATGAATAGGAAAGTCTTGGCTAGGAAAATCTTAAGGATGGGTTATTATTGGATGAATATAGAGCAAGATTGCATCAAAACTATAAAAAGACATCAAGTTCATAATAGCCTTAATCACTTGCCACTGATAGAACTATAAAATTTGACTTCACCTTGGCCATTTGCAGAATGAGGCATTGACGTAATTAGAGAAATGAAACTAACTTCTATAAGAGGGCATAAGTATATTGTAATGGTGGTTGATTACTTCTCAAAATGGATGAAAATTGAATCTTTTAGCAAGTTGGGGTCAAAACATATGGCTAAATTTATGGACAAGAACTTGATTAGCCATTATGAGGTGCCTCATCACATTGTCACAAATAATGAGGTGCATTTCCAAGTCGAGGTCAGAATGATCCTAGAGAAATATATAGTGACTGGTCATAAGTCATTGCCTTATAGACTATAAGTGAGTGGAGTATTAAGGCAACCAATAAGAATGTCAAAAATATCCTTGCCAATATGATAGAAACCTATAATGACTAGTCAAAAAAGTTACCCTTTACATTGTGGGGGTATCATACCATAATTAGAACATTGACGAGAATAACTCCTTTCTCTTTGGTATATAGCATTAAAGCAGTGTTGCCCTTAGAAATGGAGATGAAATCCCTTCGAATGTTGGTTGAGACATAGATCCCTAAGTATCAATAAGAGAGGAACTGATTTGAACACCTTGCTCTATTACATAAGAAGAGATTATAAGCCCTCTATCATATTCAGTTGTACCAAGCTAGGATAGTATACATTTTCAATAAAAGGGTTAAGGAGAATAATATAAAAGTTGATGATCTAGTGTTAAATGTAATAAGGACACAAGATCAAGATCTTTAAGGAAAGTTTAAGTCGAATTAGGAAGGTACCTATGTGGTCAAGCAAATCTATTCAGGTGGTGTTGGGAAGTCATCAAATTTAAATGGAAATGAATTTTTTGAACTGGTAAACCTAGACATACTAAAGAAGTATTTTTATGTGAGGAAGTGAGAAAAGTAAATAAGCTTGTTAAGTTTGAAACCTAAGAGGGTGGCTTAAGCAAAAATTAGGCATATATAAAAAAAGGAAGAAAAGAAAACGAGTAATTAAGCTAGCTAAGTCAAAAACCCAAAAGGGCTGCTTAGGCAAAAATTAGGGCATAAAAATGTAATAAATAAAAGTATAATTGAGAGAGAATAAAAAAGCATTAGGGAAGCCCTCAACATAATGTCGAAAGATAAAGATGACAACAATAGGGCGAGAATGAAGAATAAGGAGCTAATAAGTCAAAAGCATTGATCAAGACAATTGGATGATCTAGTATGCCACAGTTAAGATTAATGATTATGCTTTTTATTAATATATAATATGAAAATTGTAATGATTCATAACAAGCATAATATCAAAAGGAAGTGCATTTACACAATGAAAGTAGCCTTTTCAAATATTTCTTTAAGTTAAATGAAATATAATAAAAAGTTCCTTTTCCACATGCTCATTATTGTTGTGAGTATTTAATAAGAATCCTATATCCCTAATTGTCGCGTAATTAAGCCTTAAAGCCAGCATCAGAGATAGAAGCCTTAGTAGGGAAGATATAGTAAATGTAGTGATCAACCCATGTAGTCTCCACCTTGTCCAAAAATCACTGAATGAAGGATTCCTTAGTGAAAGTAGGTAGAAAACCAATTGTATCCCATGCAACACTAAATTGGTGATGGACTCTAGTTGGGTCATAGAAAGTACTAAATGACAAAGTTAGAATTATTACACACCCTCCATAGGCCCTCATAGTAACTCTAGTCAGCCTCTACTAAGGGAATGTCTAATGAATGTCAAAATCAAAGAAGTGAGACAACCACTCAGCCCATTTAACTTTAATAGAAGCATGCACTAATAGATCACGATTTGAGTGATGATGGAATATTATCTAATATCTATAGTCAGAGCCTCTAACAAACACAACTTTTCTTACATCCATATCTGAAAAATATAATAAAGGAAATAAGAGAAAAAAATAAAAAGTTTGTTAGGTTGAAAACCTAAAAGGGCGACCTAAGTAAAATAAGTAGCACGCTGGATTAAGAATTTGTTAAGGTAGTTTAGGCAAAAGTTAGGGAAAGAAAAAGTAATAAGAAAAAAATGAAATAAAAATAAATAAAAGAAGAAAAAAATAATAGAGAAATGGAAAAGCTATAAAGTACCTGAAGTAATAAGGGATTCCTAGTGAAAGATTCACTGATGGCTAATGACACCCTGTCTAAGCCTACAATAGTTTCACCAAGAATTATCTGGACCGAGGTGTTCCCCAACTCAACCTCCTCAATGAGAAGCAAAACCTGCAAGTCAACTTCTCTATCATCCCTCCATAGCACAAAATTCCCTCATTAATGCAATCATTAGAATACGGGCTTATGTTGCCTCTACATAGCCCCTGAAAGAATGAAGACTGAGAAAAAGGGATATAAGGATCTTTTCTTCCCCTAAGATGTATATGGGTTCTTCGTCATACTGCAAGTCGAATGGCTCTATCATTTTTTAGATGTATGGATAACATAAGCATGGTAGTGTGATCTGATAATTAAGAATAACTTCAAACTCTTTCAGTAGGGAGCAGATTTTAGTTTCTCCAAAGTGGAAAAAGTGGGTGGCAATATCCCATAAATTATAAGATGTATAAAGAAAATTCATGCTGATATGAGTGGATGAAAGGTAGCAAAGAGCTCTAAAACTTGCCTAATGTATATCAGACCAATTTTAGGGTGGGAGTAACTTCAAAAATGCTTTAGCCATGTTGAGAAATGCAAAATGGTAGTTTTAGGCATGAAAATTGAGAAGGAGAGCTTTATTGAAGGAACAAAGGTGGATGGTGAGGCTTTGAATAATAAAAGTTGGTTTTATAGACCTCTTAAACTGTATATACAAGCAAATATAGTATGTAAAGACAACTTAATGGTCTATACAGATAATTATTCCTATGGATTTTGTAGTAGAGTTCCTCTTGTATTTTAGCCATCCAAACTCAGTTACACCTATCTTAAAAAGCCACAAACATGTATAAGTATGTAAGGTCTACTTAACTATTCATCTAAATTACAAATAGAAGTGTTAAAAAAAAAAGGGATCCATTTCTAGCATAAAGGTTAAAATAGAGACATGTTTGCCTCAAGGAATACCCTAAGTTCCTAATCATCCAAAAGTAACATCTGAAAAAGGGAGGGCTATAAAACTTGCCCAATAATCATTTTATAGTTATGAAATGACAAACGGTTCTAAAAGTCAAAAGAAAGGAAAAAAAATCCTAAAGTATAAGTAGAAAATGGGAGGCAATAGTGTCTAGTTGAATCCTCGTTCTGCTCCTATGAGGTGCCCATTTAATTTTTTGACTCGGTGGTTGCCCTATGCTCTATCTGCTCCATTTATGCTTGAAGCTCTAATAGCTAGTTTCACATCTCTCACAGCTATTAAGCCTGGTAATGAACCACCTCGTACAACACATGTAATGGTTAGGATAGCCAGGTTACAAATGCACTCACTAACACAACCATTCTCACGCATACATAATTTGAATTTTATTAACTTAGATCGTGCAAGCTTGTTGTGTTATGGTCTTTTTTAATGCAATTATGAGGTTAAACATATCCTCAACTTGGACATGAAAAATCTGCAAGAAAGGAATAAAGTCAATAAATGCAAAAACAAATAAAATAAGAATGGAAAAGGATGTACACATGTGAGTCATGCCAACTTGCTTGAATGTTCTAATCGAGCTAGTGATCTCTAAAGCCATCATAGAACTAATTAGAGAGGCCACACATATCTCCATAAGGATTTTAGGGAATAGGTCTAACTCCCTCACTATGATGGTCTTTAACTTATAATTCTCGACGACACTGGCCCGTTTACAACTCTTAATTAAAAAAGCGAGCTTTATAGCCCTCCTCTCCGATTGAGCCTTTTTCTTTTTAGCATCATGACGTAATATCATCCTCATGTCAGCCTTATGATGTGGGAACACTGGGACAATTGCCTCATCCACTAAGATCATCCCTATTAGAGCCTCAAACATCTAGGCTCAGTACCTACGTTACTAATCATAAACTACTCTTCAGGTCTCAATGCCAATGCACGTTGATATTCTACCCCCTTTCAAGTCTAATGCCTATAACATATCAGAGGGGGGACATTGAGGCACTGATTGAGCATTTAGTCTATCACACTATAGTAACACTCTTTCTCTGAGATACCACTCTCAAATCGAGGTGCCTTACCATTGATGTCGTCCATCAGAGCTCTCCTTGGCTTTGACCACCGTCAACTGCAATGTGTTGATAGATCGCCTTTAATCCAAATGAGGCTACAAAAGAAGTAAAACAGCAAAAACATATAATTATAAGTATTCAACCAAATTCATGAATAATATAACACTAATAATTAACTTTTATTTTTATAAATTAAAACATACTTGAGCCATTATCAAATCATTTAGGTGATTGTGCATGTCCCAATGATGACTTCTCATGATATGTGAAACTCCACTATAGAAAATGAGGATAGCAAACCTCTATATTATCTTGAGCATTATTGCTCACTAGTAGCCCTAACTTTATAGCCTAAGCTTATCGAAGACATGCCCTTAGCCAAGTGAAACCAAAGGCCTTTCATTATGAAAACCCATGACAACATTAATCCATAGTGTTTGTGAGATAATGGAAAAGAGGACACATATAATCCTTCAACAAGATGAGATAGTAGACTTCAACATTGGTGGACAGCGGAATCCCTGAGTACTTGATCCTTGCCATATAGGTGAAATCACTGGGAATGAAAGTCAACTCCTCAATCTATGGTAGATGAAAGGTGTATGTAGTATCCATGCACCACTTTGTTAAGGCATGTGTGGTAATCACATTGCTCTGTAGAGGCTTGTTTGAAAGCATACATAAAAAGGGCATAAGGCCAATCTCCTCTAATTGAGCAATTACACATTCAAGCAACTATCTGAACTAGATCCCAGCTGGTGCGATGGCCCCGCTTTCCTTGCTAAAAGAGATGTCACCTTGCAAATAAATAAGGGAAATTGAAATTACATGACAATACTAAAAGTAAAAATAGTCACAATTGGATGCATAAAAAGAAAATAACACTACGCATCGCGAGGCCTAAAAACTAAAATAACGCACAAGAGTACATAAGATGCAAAAATAAATTTTTAGAGAATGAGAAATCATGATTGTGCACACAAGTCAAGGAAGACATTCCAAAAATGAAGCAATTCAAACTAGCAAAGATTGAAAAAATAAATCACAAATTATAAGAATCACATAGTTTCATGTAAAAATAATGCATTTTTATTTATTTTTATATGTAGGTATATGCGAAACATAGCAAGAAATTAGAAGATAAAAAAAAACTTCGGCTACAACAAGCACTCATAGTGCAATGATCGAATTCACAAATGATCATAGGCAATGATTCACGGAATTTTGCAAAAAAAATTATAAAAATAAATTTATTTGCAAAAATCCCAAATTTTAGAAGAGATCAGTAGAAATACTTGCAAAAATTCATAGAGGTCAATACAATCTAATATAAATTTAACAAAGAATTCAAAAATAAATTACCAAGTCTCATAAGTATGTATCTCACTTTCGTAAAATTATTTCATCGAGTAATTTGGGTAATTTTTGTCCACAGGGATCAAGAAACAAATCAAAGTACTCAAATCAAGGCTTTAAGTTGAATCATAAGAAAGCTTCTCTTCTGAAGAAGAAGAGAGTTTAGAAGGAGAACCAAGGCAAGGACAATTCATGGTTGGACCTCATAAATGAAGGGATAGGATGAAGTTGGGATAAAATGTGAACATCATTGATCCTGCATTTAGTGATGTTTCCACTATTTTGATTACTACATGTTGGTACTGGACATATCTGTTATCCAGTAAGGTAGGTGGTGGAGGAATAGTGAAGGTTACGGGTGTAGAAGGTATGGTTTGAGAAGTAGAAGCTATGGCTGTGGATGTTTCTGAGATAAGACTAGGAGTGTCCATGAGTAATAAAAGCCTTTGGCCGACATCGAAGCACACTTGTCCATGATAAACCCAAGGGTTTTGCTAGCCCGTTATTGAAAATCTCACAAGAATTACTTTATGGCAGCCAATGGAGAAGTGTTTCACACAGGCCTTATAGCCACAAAGCCCATCACTATTCAGTTTTTCCCTGGATGTCAGATTCAGTCAAAGTTTTTGGGATCGTCTTTTATGATTTGTACTGCCTTTGTATGATTCATGTTCTACGATGGTGGGTCTTTTCTTAATAATTGATGGAGAGGATGAGTATGATGTGCAAAGTGAGGGACAAAATCCCTAAGATAATTTATGACACCTACATAAAGTACCATCATGATGAAGATGAGGTTCGACGCATTGGCAATCGATAGATTAATTACAAAAATTCTAAAGGTATGTCCTATAATTTGATCTTATTTTTAAGAATTAACCTAGTGTTTGCATACAAAATATAATCTTGGGTTAGTGCCTAAAAGTCAAAAGTGCCAAAAGTGGAGAAAAGAAAGAAAAATAGAAATAATAATAAAAAAGAATGAAAGATAGGAAAATAAAACTTATCATGCCATAAGTCATGCCAACCTAATAGGAGTAAATGTTGTATACCATCAGAGTATCTTGACCCATCTTGAGGCCCTTCAGATATGTCTTGGGTAAGACACATATGAGAGCGAAGACAAAATCAAAGTCCCAAGAGGCCTTCAGGGCCTCTAAAGAATAATAGATGACATCATCCCCCTAAAGAAAGTCAGTGGGAGCATCAAACATCGTGTCATATACCATTCCATAGGCCTTTCAAAAGGATCCCTCAATGATCCTACATGCATGCCATTACTTGGGGTTGCACCAATGTATGACCCTCATCTTTTTGGTCTGCCATTAGTCAATCAAAGGTAGAGTCATAAGTAAGATTTCACTAGTTCAAGCACAACCCTAAAAATGAGGTGCTCACACTAAGGTTCATACATTATTCCTTTCAAAATTATGTATGAAACACTTAATTTTCATCATTGATGTCTACTTTTATACTCTTTAGCTTAATGAGGGATATAAAGGTAAGATTATTGCATGAATTTCTAAATAAGAACATAGTTATTATCCTTTTTAATGTATCATCAAAGATAAATTCATTAAGATAATCCTTTTTGTTTTTCTAAAACGTTTCTAATTGTTAAACTAATTATCTTACATTTGGAGATAATTGAGGAGGATCCTCACCTTAAATTCATCCTTTAGTTTATTGTCCTTCCCATTTTCCTTTCTTTTAATGTCAATTTAGAGGACTTGTAAGATCATTGACATCTTTTTCCTTTATTGAGGAAGTTTGGTTAGATTCATAAAAAACAATATGCATTGACTCCTTAATAATCAAAGTTCTCTTATTAATACCCTTTAATATAAAAAGAGTATCCTACAAAGATCCTTTCATCAAATTTAGAGTTAAATTTTCTAAGGTTGTCCTTAGTGTTCAATATGAAAGACTTGTAACCAAATTCTAAAATATGCAATTTTGTGTTCCTTTGTTTCCATAGTTGATAAGAAGTTTTTTATGTGCACCAAGCAAAGGGTTGAATTATCAAGAAATTAATATATTATAGGGAACATAATAAATAAAAGATTAAGGAAAGAAAAATAAATAATCAATACAAGAGATTTATAATGGTTCGAATATTCCCAAAGCTAACATGACTCCCTAATTCACTAATTAGGTATTTCAGTAACTCACTAGTGCCCTATAAGCTCATACTAATCTTAGTGTTTAGGCTAACACACAACCTTATAAGAGTTTTACTAACCAAAGGCTTACTGTAAACTCAATTTCCAAGTGTTTAATGCTTACACTTAACATCTTATAAAAATAATTAATACCCTTAGCAAATAAAGTACATATGTAATTACGATAAAGAAGATTAAGAAATCAAATTGCAAGAGTTTAGGCATAATAAATGTTAGTTCTCTTGTATTCAAGGCTATTTGGTGGAGTATTTATAGGTTTCAACCACTAAAGAGCTATTGGTAAGAAAATTATGTGCAATTCTCCAAGATTTGGCAGTTAATTATACATTTAGTTCTTGTTGGACTCAATTCACAATCGAGAATAATAATCGTGGTCACGATCTACATTTTGTGTTGAGAATTACTCGTTCGAGGTCAAAATCTTCAAATGTGTCTTACGGTTAGGGACACTTGGCATTTGATTATTAGGCTCTTTATTGGAACCTTCTTTTCGTTATAACATCTTGATCACAAATATATGGGTTATGGTCATGATCAATGGTAGTGTTGGAATAGGGGAACATGAACTACACCATAAGACAAACTGTCCATTTTGGTTCTATTTTGATTCAAGTCATGGTTGCGCCTCGGATTATGGTCACAATCTTTAAATATTCTAATGACTCCTTAAACATTTGTCATGCCTAGATGGGCTTCCCAGGTGACTGCTAAAATGTTTTTAATCATTTTGAATATTGTCATTACGAGCTTCACCATAACACCCATTGTGTTTCAAATTAAAGGTTTTGGCTTCTAACTTTTAAGCAATAGTGATTGTGATGCTCCAAATATAGGTCGTGACATAAGTTTTAGTTGTGATCCACCTATCTTGGGCATAAATTAGAGAACATTTTTGGGACTTAGAGAATTTCTACTTCCATTTAACCTCCCACTTTAATCCTATCTTATTTATTGTAGGAAAAACATCTAACAAATCCATTATCTATAATGTTAAGATTAAAAGAGAAGTTTAACATAGGTTTAACCAACCTAGTCTAATAATTTTCCCTTTTATATTTTGATAATCTAAATTAAATTTCCAAAGGAAATAATCTCTAACTTGTGTATTCTTACAGAATCTAAGTGCTCAATGACCTCTCCTTTTAAGGTATCATTGTCCTTTCTTAAGGAGTTTGGAGAGGAACAAGATCTAGCAAGGCTTTCAACAGAATTTTTGAGGTCTTCATTTGAAGTCCTCAACTCACTTACAAGCTCATTTAATGAATTAAACCCATTTTCCAATTTTGAGCATTTCTTTTTATAAGTTTTCATTTGTGACTTATATTTGTCACATCTCAATTTAAGAGTTTCTAAGAGCTCATCATTTACATCATCAAATGCGTCATAATTTTCACTGGAGTGGGGTTACCTCATTAGAAGAGTTATCATGTGCCATGAAACATAGATTTGTCACTTCCTCATCTTCATTCTCCTCACTAGAGTTGTCATCCTAAGTGGCTTTGAAGCTTTTTTTTTCTTTTTGTCCCCTTTATTCTTCTTTTTCAACTTGGAGCAATCATATTTGATGTGGCCTTGCTTACCACATTCACAATATGTTACTTCACTCTTCTTCTCTTTGAGGTTAAGAGATGTCTTTTTAAAGTTCCTTCTATCTTTTCTTCTTCTTATTAGTTCCTTGGTCCTTCGAAAAATGCACGACTAGCTCCTCCTCTTTTTTTTCACTATCATTATCACTTGAGACAGCCTCTACTTCTTTTTCTCTAAATGAGGATTTGAGAGCCAAAGTCTTCTTCTCAATTCTGTCATTATTATCCCTTTGCCCTCTCATGTTCTTCATCTCCTCATCCTTTTTCAAGGCTAGCTCATGAATGAGAAGCTTACCTATGAGAACATTTGTTGGCAGTTTTTTAAATTTTTTGATTTGACTTTTAAATGGTACATACTCTAGCACTAAACTTCTCAAGAGGTAAAGATTCAAGTTTTTTAGTGTTTACCTCATGATTGGTAAGTATTCTTTTGAATTTTTCATGTTTGTGATGATGGATAGAAGTTTGGTCATCAAATTGGAGATGTTTTCATTGTCTTTGATCATAAATAGCTCCCATTTTGTCACATACATCTCCAATCTGCTAGATTTCACCAAGGTTGTGCCTTTATGGTAATTCTCCAAAGCTTTCCAAATTCCATGGGCTGTGAGGCAATGTTATACTCTTTTTATTTCTTCCATTGATAAAGAACTAATAAGAATTATCATTGCCCTTTTGTTCCTCCTATTTGATATTTTATGAAATTCCACTCATTCTTCCCTTGGGATTAACTCTTCATTTCCATCAACCACCTTGGTAGGAGGCTTCCACTCTTTTACCACAATATCCTAAAGATCCACTATATCATTGTCCAAGTATATCTCCATCCTATACTTTCAATGTGTATAATCGGATCCATTAAAGTATGACTTGAGATAGGTGTGGATTCCTTCTTGTGCCATATGTCTTTACTCACTCAATTAAGGGTTTTAATGAGACCTTAGCTTTAATACCACTTGTTGGCCCTTAAGCACTAAGAAGGGGGGTTAAATTTATGGGAATAAAAAAAAAGTTTGGAGTGAAGATA
The DNA here is from genome assembly GCA_949677035.1 of Omphalea diandra. Taxonomy (NCBI): domain Eukaryota; kingdom Viridiplantae; phylum Streptophyta; class Magnoliopsida; order Malpighiales; family Euphorbiaceae; genus Omphalea; species Omphalea diandra. The sequence goes on along the minus strand of CATIWR010572979.1, from coordinate 18,305 downwards.
ATGTATTTAGAGATTTTAAGAGTAGGAGAACAGATGGACACATAAAATTTTACAGTGGTTTGGGTGTTAATGAACATTATATCCACTCCTTAATTTTTCACAATTGGGTGTTCCACTAATCTAAATGGTGTTTCCAAGCTCACACCAAACTTGTTTGCTTTATGTTTTAATGGTTCACCATAACTTTACAACTTGTGTTTTAAGGCTCACATAAAAATCTCTCTCTAGTGTTTTCCCGAAGGTTCACACTTAACCTATTACAAGAGTTTTGACAACTATGCTAACTCTAAAATCCAATTACAATGACGTTTAATGCTTACATCCAACAAAATTCCCTTAGCTTCTCTCATCGAATCCTTAGGAATCAAGGATGAAATTCATGCTTTCTTATCCAACTTAGGCTGGAACGAGTTTATCTTCCCAGATGAACCCGGATACGAAGAAATAGTTAAGGAGTTTATGTGCAAGGCCATATTAAATAGAAGAGCTGAATCCAAAGTAGGTCAGCATGAGTTAATCTTTCGGGCTTTTGAGGACCCTTTTTTTTTATAACCTTTGAATGACTCTCTAACCTTTTCAACCTTCAAGTGGAAGATGATATCCCTTTCATCATCTTCATACTTGATATCATATACTCTGAATTTTGGTTCAAAATTTCCATTGAAACAAAACATGATCGAAAAAAAACTTTGGCCAAATATCTTTAGACCTTTCCAAATTGGCTCCTTCAGCATATCATCACCTTTTTGTGAATGCTAGAGGTGATGGGAACAATAAAGTCTCTCAAAAGGACTTAGCCTTCTTATTTTGCTTAACTAAAAACAAACCCATCCAACCCAACTGATACCTTATGGATCAATTAAATCATGAGAGTACTAAGCCCAAAAGCCAATTCTTTCTACCTTCTTATGTCATAATAATCTATAGATATGTAAGGGCTCTAAATGGGGAAATGAAAAATTTTTCATAAAGAAATACTTATCATCCTACAATTTTCTTGACTTGCCTTACCTCATCAATGCCAAGGCTATACACTCGGACTCTTACACTTATACTTTAGGTTTTTTTAGGGCGAAAGTGCTTGAAACCTCTCAAACCTTAAAGAGGAAGAGGCTTGTGATAAAGGAGGGTACCTAACCAATCCTATCTCCCAAGCCTAAACCTAAACCTAAGTCCTCTGCCATCTCTCTCTCTCCTCAATAAATAAGAAATTAGACAAAGTCATGAGGATGATCAGGATGATATTTCTTCTATTTTCCTACCTCCATAATGACCTAGTGGACCTCTAAGTGAAGGTGGGTGTTACACCTTGCCACCTCCCTAATTTTGAAGATTGGGAGGACACTCCAAAAGAAGAAGAAAAATGAAAAGGTGGAAGAAGGCGATGAAGTACAAGGTGAAGGAGATGAGGAAGTTCAAGATTCAGGAGGTGATGATATCTCTCCAAACTTTTAGTTGTTTTTGTTAGACTTGTAATCATTTTATGTCTTTTTTATGTTTTGTCTTATGGCCCAAGTTTTTGATCCCACATCTTTATATGTTTATGAATATTTTAATGAAATTTGGAGTTTATGTTTCACATATTTATTCTTGAAGTATGATTTCTTTTCAATTTAATCCCTTTATACTCATCCCAACATTTGCTTGCAATTTGAATAAATTTATCTCATCCTTGCCTTTTGACCTCTTTTTTTTATCTTGACAAAGAGGGAGAGAAAGTGCAAAGAGAAAGTAAAAAGGAATTGTATAATCAAGGGGGAGTGTAATTTGAGGGGGAGCAATTTTAATTTAGTTATTTGTTTTCCTAGTCAAATTAGCTTTTCAACAAGTTTTGATTTGTCAAAAAGTGTTAGCCGTCTCAACTTCTCACTAATGCAATCCATTATCCTTTGGAAAATCAATCCAAGTTGTCAAAATAAAAAAAAAGGAAGATTATTAGACTAGATTAGTCAAACCTAGGTCAAAGGTCTCTTTTAATCCCGACAATATAGATTGATAAGTTCTAATGTTATTTTTAAGTGTTGATTTTGCAGTTTTGAAGATAGGTTTGCATTGAAAGTTAGATGGGAGTCTAAATCTCAAGCTTTATGAAAGAACATCTAATTCATGACCGCGACCTTGCTTAGAAAGACATGATGATTAAACAAACAAATTTATGGTGTCATCACATTGGAAATCACAATTGCGACTTTTATAGTCACTTGGAAGGAGCTGAGTCCATAACTAGAGCCTTCTAGGTGTCCAAAAAAACCATTTGCATATCAAAATTCATGAGGGTGAAATATCCTTTTTGAAAGTGACCTGCTGAATCATTCTTTCCTCATCAAATAGAAGAATTCGCAGTTTCAATTGTGCCTAAGAGGAAATTAAATTGCAATCACGACTTTTGGTTGGTTGGAAGAACACAATTGCTATTTTCTCCTAGAAGATCAATAACATCATGTCACGTGGACTAGTCGTTCTCTACCGCGATTTCAACCTTTTTAACGTAAGATGGAAATCGTGACCATGACTTACCAGTCAAGACTGCGAAATCAGTCTTACAGGTATTTAATGCAAAATCTACCTAACATGCCTTAAAGATTTAGACATAATTTCTTTGTAACATCTCTTTGGTAGTTATTGCCTATAAATACTCCACCAAACAAACATGAATGTAAGAGAACATCATTACATATAGCCAAACTCTTACAATTTTACTTCTCAACCATTTATTCTTTGTATGTGAGTTAATATTGTTATGTGTGAGCATTAAACATCATTGTAATTAGGTTTGAGAGTTAGCCTAGTTGTCAAAACTCTTGTAATAGGTTAAGTGTGGCCCTTTGGGAAAACACTAGAGAAAGGTTTTTATGTGAGCCTTAAAACACAAATTGCAAGGTTGTGTGTGAACCATTAAAACTCAAAGTGTACAAGTTTGGTGTGAGCTTGAAAACACCATTTAGTGTTAGTGGAACACTTAATTGTGAAGAATTGGGGAGTGGAGGTAGGGTTTATTAACACCTAAACCACTATAAAAAATTATGTGTCCATCTTTTCCCTTACTCTTAAAATCTCCAAATACATTATCTTTTGTCCAAACTTTTTTTTATTCTCACCAATTCAACCTCTCTCCTTGGTGCTCAAGGGCTAACAATTATTTTACACGTAAGCAATTTTAACTAAATTTTCAACTCACATTTTATTTAAAATGCATTTTCACACACACACACACACACACACACATATATAAGCTTGTCAATTAATTATTGTGTCCCTTATATCTTTTCCCCTTATTCTTATATCTATCCTTTTGTTAGTGATAAAAAGAAAGGAGAAGATTTAAATGGTTTATATGATTCATAGCTTGATATTAAGTATATATGATGGTTGATTATGTGCATGTTTTTAGGGAAGTTAGTTAGCTTATTTAATATAAGATTTCAATAAAGAATAATGCACATCCTTAGGAGATACCTATATTGTTCAATGTGTTCACTTAGATTTTATATTGAGGTAGTTATTTAGTATACAACTCATTTGTTTGTCATCACTAAAAAGGGAAAGAATATTAATCTTATGGTTTTTATTCTTATTTTGATGATTAAAAGTAATTAAATGGACTAACTTGTGTGCAATTATTTTAGAGTCTTGTAGGATCCTTAAACTTGAAAGTATTGTATCCAAAAGATTTTAGGACTAAACTTGTATTCTCCAAGTATTTCAAGTAGCCAATGACTTCAAAAAGGTTATTTGTACTTGCTTGAGCATAATGTCCAAATAAGAAAGTATGGGTATAAGCTAAATTATAAGAAGAAAGGCTTAAGACTTAATAGAATTCATTGCCTCATTGGTATTTTCTATGGTTCATTGAATGTCTCAAAGCCTTGGCTCAACGCCTAATTAAGAAAAGAAAAACTTATCCATGCTTGCAAGATGTGTTCAATGACTCATAATTTTTTCCATACCCATTGAAAATAACTAAAAATGAGCTAGCTACTAGATATTTTGAGATTAATTCAACTACTATTAAGAAAAATTTCATGCTCTATTGTAATTATTAATGCTTATTGAAAGATTCTCCACACTTCATTAGCAAGATTGAAAAAGAGATTAGCTACTGATCTTTTAGAATTGCATTCAATGCTCATTAAAAAAGTTCTATGCCGCTTGAAATTGAAAGATATCCTAAATCGCTAAAAGAGCCACAATTGTTGGCTAGAAGATTCAAGAAAATCTTGGCTTGTTGACAATGTAATGGTAAAAAATTCTAGAAAGGTGCCCTCTTTATCTACTTGCTAGTTTTTGAGACACTGATTTATATAAGGACATCACATTTGATGTAGAAAAGGTTACCAAGACTTCTAATTAATTTTATAAAGCTCCAAAATGCATTAAATTGTAAATCTTAAGCTCTTTTGCTTAAGTGGATATCATTATAAAAGGTTTAACTTGAGTGTCTTTTTTGTAAGTGTGATTCTTTAAGTAATTTTTTATAATTACTTATATGAGGATTGCTATTTAGGATTGATAGCAATTTTTTGAATTGGGTGCAAATTGGCCCGAAAGAACGAATAATAGCAAAAATACAAAAATTCAAGCTCACGAAATGATGATGATTATTTATCCTAAAAATGGCCATGAAATGATAATGGGCTTGAAAGCTGATAATATAATAATTAAATTAAATGGAGCATGGTCCGAAAAGCAAAAAGTGGACAGTCCGCGATCCATAATCCGAATAATATGTAAAAAATTATTTCTTCACTAAAAAAAATAAAAAAACAAAACAAAACAAAAGAATCGGAGATTTGTTGGCGAAGATTGGCTTGGGTGAACGAACGCTTCAACTGCATAATTTGCCGGCCAACCAAATCACAATACAATCAATAATTTGCTTTCTCTCCTTACTTCTCTATTTCGTAATTTTTCCTTTTCTTTCTTTCTCTATCATTTTAGGGTTTATTTACTATTTCTTCAATTTTGTTTTTCCGTTTCTATATGCACAGATGGCTTATTAAACAACAACAATAACAACGCGACACGAAGAAAGGAGAAAAAAGGAAGGAAAGGAAGAGAAGCAGAAGGAAGAAGAAGAAGACGAAGAAGGGAATGTCATTTGCGCTGTGTTTTTGATAAAGAGGATATTACGGTCCTCAGGTGAAAAGAGATTTGAGGCTTTGTTTTTTTTTTTTTTTAACTTTTTTATTTAAAGAAAAATTTTCTTTCTTTCTTTGGTGTTTAAAAAGGGGGAAAAAAATAAAAAAAATAAAAATCGATAAATAAATAAATAAGAGAAATGAGCGCATCGAGGTTTATCAAGTGCGTGACGGTGGGTGATGGTGCCGTCGGTAAAACTTGCCTCTTGATTTCTTACACGAGCAACACCTTCCCTACGGTATCATTCTTTTCTTTCTTTCTTTCGTTCTTCACATTTATGATTAATCGATTGTGCACTTTTTTTGGTAATTTTCCATTGTTGAAGAGGTTTGCTTTATTTGCAATTGTTTTTATTTAATGATGCATTTGCAATTCTTTTTATTTAATGATGCATTCTTTGATTTGATTTGAAACCTGATTTGGATTTATTTCTTTTTCTTGATTACCCAGTGCCCTATGTTGTAAAGATTTTGTTTTGATTCCCCTTTTTTGAGAACACGGCAATTATGCTGTATGATTTGAATTGATGCAAAATCATTGGAAAATTCAAAAAGGAATATATTTATAATAATTTTCAAATGGAATAAAGACTTTCAATTGGGAGTGTTCATGTCTCAGTTTTAGAGTTATGCATGTGTTTATTTTCAGAATTGTGCCTAAATGAATTAAAAATTTCCTGTTTTTTGTTATGCCCTTTTTTTAAATTTGTCTCTTGTCCAATTTTCATTGGGCATGCTAATGCCAAAATGATTATGACCTGATTCTATAATTTCTGTTTTTGAATAAATTTGTTAAAAGCTTTCCTAGTGAAAATTGACTTATCATGCTGTTGCCTTAATTCTGTTGTAAACAGGATTATGTGCCAACTGTTTTCGACAATTTCAGTGCAAATGTGGTTGTCAATGGTGCTACTGTCAACCTGGGGTTGTGGGATACTGCTGGTAATCTTCATGGGCGCTTATATATATATATATATTGATGGATGTACTTTTTCCTGTTAGATAATTTGCTAAAGAAGTCTATTTCCATTTGGATCTGAGTGTGTTACTACTTGAACAGGGCAAGAGGATTACAATAGGTTAAGACCCTTAAGTTACCGTGGAGCTGATGTTTTCATCCTGGCATTCTCTCTGATTAGCAAGGCCAGTTACGAAAATGTCTCTAAGAAGGTTGATATTTGCATAGATTATATGAAGTGCCATTATTATTATTATTATTATTATTATTATTATTATTATTTTCCCTTTTGAGCATTAATACATTAGTCCTAGATGATAGGAAAAACAATAACATGCTAATAATGTTCCTTGTTTGCCTCCATTTCCAGTGGATTCCAGAGTTGAAACATTATGCGCCTGGAGTCCCAATTGTTCTTGTCGGAACAAAACTCGGTAAATTTTTTCATTGTTCTAGTGTATCTTAGTAAAATAAGCAATTGTCTTATCTTTGGTTGTCCATACATGGAGTTGCAGAACAATGTGTTTAGTTTTTGTTATTTATCCCCCTTTTATGCATGGACTTGCAGAACAGCATTGTGTTCAGTTTTTGTTATTTACCTCTTGTATACATGGAGTTGCAGAGCAACATTTGTGGGTAATTTTTGTCATTTACCCATGTGGTGCTTGCCCTTTTTCCCCCTAATTATCTGTGACGATTTGGTATTGTCAATTGCTTTTGTCCACAATTTCTTATACAAGAAACCTTTTCAAGTTCAATTGGCCATCCATACATGATTATCTGAAACTTCGATAATCTGCTATCATTTGCTTGCAGTTGTTGTTTTAGATGCATTAGTGTTTTATTCCTTATCTAGTAGACATGATTACTAATGCATGTCATTTTTACTGAGCAACTTAAGCTAGACATGCCCTTTCTTTTTTGGTGTTGTTGACTAGATGAGTTCTAGTGTCATCTTTTCCAAAATTTGCTTCATGACCGACATTTTAAATCCCGTTTTTCAAGGACTTTCCTTGGTAATTAATTAATAATTTTTTTTTTCGCTGCTACCTCAGTAGCTTCTGACCAGAATGCTTGTTTTATGCATTAATTTTATGGTTGAATGTTTGCTGTGCTATCTGAATTGAGTGTTGAGATACCCATCAAGTGAAGAAAAAGTAGGATAATTAGCTTGCTGCCTAGCCCAAATCTGCATAAATTATGCTGAAATCATTGCAAGTTGGATAATCTTTTTGGAGGGGTCAAGTTTTTCCATGCCAGGGAGAAATGGAGTATGTAAACATGTTTACTAACGATGTTCCAAAAAGCATTCTAATGCACAAGCGCTTGTTTGGGATTGTGCAAAAATATATGCTGAAAAAAGCTTTTGTGAGAAATCCACTCAACAATCATGCTTATCCATCTGTGGTTGTGGGTGTGTGGTTCTTGGGGGAGAACATCAAGAAATATAGCTTTTAATAGCTAATACTAACTTGTCGATATTATTGATTTTAACTGTTAAACCAGGTCATTGCTTTTCATTTATATAGTTCTTATTACTTGTATAGTTTATTCGTATGCTGTTAGGGAAAAATAATATAGAGAGGGGGAGCAATTGTATGATGGAAAATTCTTTGCCACACAGGATGTAGCAAAGTGGTTTGTGTACCAAGCCAATTAGAAAAAAAAAAAAAAAGAAAAAAAAATGCCTATGACTGCCAGACAAAAGTACAGTTATGTCCATAACTACTCTTGTTCCAATACTATTTTACCCTTTTCTTTGCTAGGTGTAAGTCAGACATTGACTAGGTGTATAATCCCAGTGTTGCATAGACTTTTTCTGATTATGATAGTATTTTCAAGGGTGATTATCATAAATAATATATTGGGAATAATAGTTTGATGTAATCTACTCGGCTCTAGGTCCTTACCTTTCTTAAACTTCATTTCAGTGGGTTTGATATTGACAACTTAAAAACATTGATTTGTTATGAGTTTATTTTCGCTTAACTTTAAGAAAATGTAAACAAGGTGTGGTCACTTTATATTTTTTTTACCTTGTATATTGTCTAGCAGCCTTCTTGACAGATTCATCACTGAGATAATGTATGCAGTATATTCTCTTTCATTATAAGCTTACATGTATTTTCCTTTGTAATTAGAAGCCAAAAATTTTACATATTTTCATTTATTTCTGATTTCAATTGTTGCCAAGGAATGCTCTATGCAGAATCATATTACAGGTGATCTTTTTCAATTATAGTCCTTATATTATTTATTTTTAAATGAGCCAGATCTTCGGGATGATAAGCAGTTCTTTATAGACCATCCTGGTGCTGTGCCCATTACTACAGCTCAGGTAAAGATATATGCTATAATTATGACAGATACTGCATCTGATTTTCTCTTTGAGCATTGACTTGAGCTACAACTTTCGCTTTTTGTTTTTGCATATAAAAAGGGAGAGGAACTGAGGAAGCTGATTAATGCACCTGCTTACATTGAATGCAGTTCAAAAACACAGCAGGTATGAATTTTCTTTTAGATGTTGTGTTTCTTATTTGATTGATATCAGGGGTGTCTTAACCTTAACAACTTTTTTATTTTCCTGCAGAATGTGAAGGCAGTTTTTGATGCAGCCATCAGAGTTGTCCTTCAACCACCCAAACAGAAGAAAAAGAAGAATAAAGCGCAGAAGGCCTGCTCCATATTGTGATTGAAACGGGAATGAGTGGCAGCCTCTGTGTTACCTATGTTTCCATCCTTTTCTCTCCCATTGATCCTAAAGGAACTCATTATTGTCCCGACAGAGTAATTTGGATCTCTGTGAAGCATCAGGTGGTTTGATACTGCTTTCTTTGGATTATTGTGGAAGTCTAACTGTTGAATTTCTTTATGTAATTGCCCACTTCCTTCTCTTGCGGCCTAGTTTTGATATGTTTTATGTATTTATAAACTGGAATAACCCAGTTAGTAAAACAACCTTGCCTCGCATGGAATCTATTTGTATAATTTCATGAGCTTGGCTATGATGTGCTCTCAATTTATGCTCGGTAGACTAGCAACTTGCTAGTTTCTGCTACATGTTCTACCTTTTATTTTCTCCATTATTGGCATTCTTAGCATTTTGCTAAATAAATAGTTGGGCCATCTGAGCGGATGGGGTGGTTGGCTTTTTAGGTAGATCATCGGTTGCAAACAACATTGTCTATGTCATTCTCAACTGTCTAATTACTTTGCTTGGATTTTCAAATAATGTTTAATCGGTTCAATTCAATTAGTTTAATAATAAATAAAATTTAAAAAATAGTATTAAAATAGCTTTAAAAATTTAGAACAAATATTAAAAATATATAAATATAATTATAATAATTAAAAATAAAAGCATAATGTAAAAAACCGCTTCGGGTCAAACTATATAGGACTTTGGCTTGATTCTCAGTTTTATCAATCCAATAGTCGGTTCGGTCTGATTTTCAAACATTGATCAATACAAGACCAAATAGGGTAAAACAACTACATTTTTGTACGACGCAAGCGGTGCATTCTAGTATGAGGCAAGCTATGGTGTACACCACTTTCAAATTACTTGTATTTGATATATAATTTTCTTTCTCATTAGGGTTCATGTCTTATGTTTGTAGGGAAAGGAATTTTATTTTAAAAGAAGGAAATCCATGGGTGTACCGATCTGAGAACCATACTCAGTAAGCAAGCGCTCGACTAGTCATTGTACAACCTAGCTTAGTACTGAGTAATGTGCCGAGAACCTTAGTGTCGACCCCTTTTGAAGATACACATACCTGAGCTAGTGAAAATACTCTAAAACCAATAAGGTTGGAGACCGTGGGAAAATGGGTTGACATATCCCTCCAAATAGTTACCTTCAACTACTCTTTCAATACTTATAAATAGTTGTGTTTTCAAAACTAGATCGGACCAACTAATCGAATTAATAAAATCGAGAATAGTTAGTGGTCTGATTTGATTTACTGTTAAAAATTATCCTTTTAAAAATGTCAAAATCAGAAAAAAAAAATCAATCAAACCTAAGAAAATCACCCAAAATCGAAATCATTTAAAATTGGTTCAATTTAAAATTATATTATTTTTGTGAAAAATTTAATTTTTTTAAAAAAAGTACACTATTTTACTCAAAATTTAAATTTTTAAAAAATAGTTTTCATTAATTTATCATATTATATATATTTTTTATTTTTTTAAATTTTTTAAGTATTATTTATATATTTTCCATAAAAAATAAAAAAAAATACCCTATTGAATAAGATGATCGAACTAGTCGAATCGAGAACCAGTTAACTGATATGTTTGATCTTCAATATGGTTTTAAAAATATTAATAAATAGAAGTTGATGATGAAGAAACCAAGTAAGATTCTAGATAACTAAGAGAATACTTTTCATTCCCTATTGACTAAATTATCTTTTAACCTAGGCATCAGAGTATTCTTCTCAGGCCATCTCTAGACACTTTAAGTTTTGTGTTTTGTTCTTCATAGGTTTGCATCTTAGATTCCTTGCTGGCTAAGTCTATCACTTAGGGTAGTGAGAATGGAATAGATTATCCCAATAGTGCCTGGAAATGGACCCATGATTTTAGATCGTGCACCCCTAATAGTGTGTAGGAGCAAATGGAGGGAGCAATTCTTATCTTTGTCTATCACCATTTGAACCCCATTTCAACTTGAATCTCCAAGTTACTTCCATTCATAGTGATTAAAATATAAACCTTCAACCCATAAACTTTTTCTAAGAAGTAATTCCCTATACTTAACATTGTTCTATCCATATAACTGACACCCATTGTTAGCTAATCACCAATAGGAGTCAATGATCCCTAAATAGCCTATGTCTTAGCATTAACATTCTAAGAATTTACTGAAGTTTTGAGGGTGGTTAAATACTAATACTTGATAGACTGACTAAGTAATCAACAACCTCAACCCTCACCATAAAAGTCTCCCATCAAACGCTTAGAATATAAGAGTCTAAATCAATCGTCCAACCCCCTTCAATTAGACTAACGTAAACGCCAATACACAATTAGACTAACGTAAACGTAAACGCCAGTTGGAGGGATGCTTTATGAATAAGGAAACCATTAACCAAAAACTAGCAATTGCATTAGCTCAAATGAAGAACAAAGAGATGAAGGGATAATATTTTGTTATTTTCGAAGTATCACCTTTGTCTTAGGAATTATTGAAGGAAGAATTGCCTTAGAATTTTAAAGCATTAATAATGGTATCCTATGACGGTATTATCAACCCAAAAAGCCATTTGTATGAGTGCTAATCAAATGTACTATTGGTATATGACATAAAGACAATAGGTTGGACTTAGGATACATTAGACATTGTTAATGATATATGAGTTGATAAATCATATGCTCTTCATCTTTTACCATTTCACATAAATTTAAGTTACATTACATAATATAGTAATGTTTTAAGATGAAATCCACGAAATTGATACACCTTGAGGTAAGTTATAAAGAGTTATAACTATGAGTTACCTATTCCATCAAAGTGTTATTCCTAAACTATTCATCTTTTACAATTTCACATAAATTTAAGTTACATTACATAATATAGTAATGTTTTAAGGTGAAATCCATGGAATTGATACACCTTGAGGTAAGTTATAAAGAGTTATAACTATGAGTTACCTATTCCATCAAAGTGTTATTCCTAAACTATTCCTAGTCTATGTTTTATCAAGGTAGGACATTGATAGAGCTATAAGATTGGTACAAGCTATGTTTCTTGCTTGAGAGTCAAGTAAACTATTATTATAAGTAAAAAGTATATGTGATACTTAATGCTAGCATTGAGTTACTTATTAGGGAACAACTTCGCTGAATGACCCACTAGAGAATTTCATTTGAAACATTATCTATGTGTCAATGCAAAGCTCTTGTAAGAGTTATGCAAGTGATCCCCATTGTGAGCATCTCAAAATATTTCATAGGGTCATGCACTCGAATGAGTGAAATCTTACTCGTGACTACTAATCTATCCTTAATCATTGAAGGATTAAGAGAACTTGAGGTCACACTTTGGTATGACCCTAAAGAATGGCACACAAAGGATCATCAAGATGGCTTACTGTATCATAGAGCTTGACATGCATCAAATGGTCAATAGAGGACCTATCTTTCTTAGAAAGCCCATTACTTCTTCAAATATGCCTTTTCTTAGGATAAATCTTAATTCCTCCTACAATCTCCTCTTAATAATTTTTACTTCTTTTTTCTTTTATTTTTCTTTATTTTTTGCCTTAAGTTTTGTTAAGATTGGTCTTACTATTTTTTAATCTAGCGGGTGGCTTTATTTTGCCTAGGTCGCCCTTCTGGGTTTTCGATCGATCTTTTTTCTTTTAAATTTTCTTTTTAAGTTTGGTTGTAGGAGAGATTGGGTTTATTAAAGGGTCCCACTACAAAGGTGAGATAATACTTCCCATAGTATCATTCATACCGTCACTTGTTGAGAGCTCCTTTCCCTACATTGGAATAGACTGAGTGGATATTCCACATCTCTGACAATGATATCCAGTGGACATGCCTCTTATAGAGACTGATAAGAGTTACATTGAGGACCTATAATGGTGTTGTGATCATACTTGCCTTATCTTTTTATGATCCTTCTTGAGTTTGATGCTATTTTGTTCCCCAAGACTTAGTGGGATTATCACTCATTCAATATTTTCTAAACAAGGTGGATGCTACTTATTTGACCTTTGAGTTTATCACTTTCTTCCTATCTTGGTTTTTCCTTTTGACGATGTTAATTTCCAGACATGGTTGCACGATCCATAGAGCTCGTAAGATGCTAAAATCTCATGAGGCATAAAGCAATAGTATAATTTGAGGAAAAACATTGCTATATATTTATTTATAATGCTTGTATGATGAATGATGCTTACAATATGATAACATATTTCCTTTTCTTATTACGCTTTATCACGTATCATTTCATCTTACATGTTCAACATTATCTATGCATATTGTACCACTTTTAAAAAAAACGCACCTTTTGTTAATTGCAGCATGCTAATGCATTTCCTCTATCCTCCACTTTTAGGTTCTTCTATCCTCTACTTTTATGACTATCATGCTATTGCTTACTTGCTTACTTTTCTACATGATTCCCAAATCACCATACTGTTATGCCTTTTGTTGACTAGTCGTCCTCTCTCTCATTTTTTCTTTTTTTTTTCTTTCTTTTATTTTTATTTGTTTATTTACCTTAATTTTTCCCAATCTACCCTTTTGGAGTTTTGACTTAGAGGGCTACTCTAACTTTTTCCCATAACGCCCTTTCAGGTTTCATTCTGACAAGTTTCTTTTTTCTTTGCCTTATTTTTTGCCTAGCCACCCTTTCGTGTATTCAAGTTGGTGGTCTTCTTCTTTTTTCTTATCTCACATAAAATATCTTTTTAGTTGATCCAAGTTTATAGTCTCAAAGAAGCCATTCCCATTTAAGTTTGACAACTTTGTTACTTTACTTACGCATATCTACTTGGCCAAGCAAGGACCTTTCCTATTTGGCTTGAACTTTCCCCTTAAGTCTAAAGCTTGTGGATGGATTGTCTTTAATACCAAATATTTTGCTCTAATCATATCCAACTTGACCTTTGTATTGAAGGTACGTGCTATCCTTTTTTGATACAATTGTATATGATATAGAGCTTTTAGCCTTTAGTTTGAGGTGAGCCTTCTTAGTATAGCAATGAATATTAATGTGTCCAAATCTCATGCAATAATGACATTGGAGTTTAGACTTATAAGTCTTTCTCCTATGCATAAATTTAGTATAAGTAGAAGACCTTCTCATACTTTGGCCATATGAATGCATGCATGTACATGTATGATGAGTCGGAATAGAAAATTTCTTATGAGAATGACCATGTTGTTTGTTGTACATGTATGCATGGTTAGCTCTTTGAGTCTTGGCTCTTGAGCTTGGGGGAGCCTTTCCTTTGCCCTTAGGCTTAGGAGGCTTAGTGCTAAGAATACTTTTCTTCCCAATTACCTTAACCCTTAAGGTTTGAGGTTCTGAAGATCTAACAAATGTGGTTTGAGATGATGAGGAGGCTCCATTGAAGCCTAGAACATGTCTAATTAGTAGAGTTCTTTATGACATAATAAATGTGTCCAAGGCTTCTTTTCCTTTGTGGAACTTAGAGATTGAGCTTCTTAGCTCAATGACTTTTCTTTTAGAGTGTCATTCTCCTTTCTTAGTGAAGCCATTAAAGAAGATGATATAGAAATACCATCTATAGATTTTTTGAGCTCATCATTAGATGCTCTCAATTCTTTTATAATGTCATTGAGGGATTTGTATTCATCCTCTAGCTTTTGACATTTTCTTTTGTAAGATTTCATTTGTGACTTGTATTTATCACATCTCACGGTTAGAGCCTCTAGAAGCTCTTCATCTATCTCAGCAAATTTAAAATCAGAATTAGAATGAAAAGAAGTACTTACTTCATTTGTAGAATCTTCTTGTGCCATGAAACAAATATTGACAACTTCTCCTTCTTCCTTTTCTTCACTTGAGCTATCATCGCAAATGGCTGAAAAGCTCTTCTTCTTTTCCTTGTCCCATCTCTTCTTCTTCTTCTTCAATTTGGGACACTCATACTTGATGTGACCTTACTTGCCACGTTCATAGCAAGTGATATCGTTGGATTTTTCTCTTAGACTAAGAGTTGTCTTCTTGAAGCCTTTTCTTTCTTTTCTTCTTTTGATCAACTCCGTTGTACTCCTTGAGAGCATTGCTAGCTCCTCTTATTCATCACTTGAGGTAATTTCTACCTCCTTCTCCTTTATTGAAGATTTAAGAGCCAGAGTTCTTCTCTTTTTTTCTGGTTTATCTCTTTGGCCTCTTAGCTTCTTCATTTGCTCATCTTTTTGTAAGGCTAACTCATGAATTAAGAGTTTACCTATCAACATGTTTGTTGGCACTTTCCCAATCTCTAGATTGGACTCTTAGATACTGCACACTCTAGCACTAAATTTATCTAAATAAAGAGTTTTGAGGATTTTTGTGTTTACCTCATAGTTTGTAAGAGTCCTTCCAAATTTCTTCATATTGGTGATGATAGATAGGAGCCTATTCATCATTTCGGTGATTCTTTCATTGTCCTTCATCATGAATAGCTCCCATTTGGTTACATACATCTCCAACCGACTTTATTTGACAAGTGTTATGCCTTCATGGTAGTTCTCAAGTGTCTTTCAAATGGCATCTACTATTTGACACTGTTGCACTCTTCCAATCTCTTCTCTAGAGAGAGAGAGCTAAGAAGAATGGTCACTGCCTTCTTATTTTTACCATTTGATCTCTGGTGACCTTCAACCCATTCTTCTCTTGGGATATGTTCTTCAATTCCATCTACTAACTTAGTGGGTGGCTTCCATTCTTTTACAACCACATCCTAGAGGTCCACCACATCTGTGTCAAGGTAGATTTCCATGTTATACTTCCAATGAGTATAGTCAGTTCCATCAAAGTGTGGCTTGAGGTGTGAGTGGATTCCCTCTTATGCCATGATCTTTTACTCACCAATAAAGGTTTGTTTGAGTGTTTTAGCTCTGATACCACTTGTTGGCCCTAGGCACCAAGAAGGGGGGGAGGGGGAGGGGTTGAATTGGTGTATAAAAATTAAAACAAGAAAGATAATGAGTAGAAGAGAGACACAAGATTTATAGTGGTTCGGGTATAATTGACCCTGCATCGACTCCTCAATTCTCTGCAATTGGGTGTTCCACTATCTTTAAATGGTGTTTCTAAGCTCACACCTAACTTTTACATTTGTGTTTTCAAGGCTCACACAATAACCTTTACACTCGTGTTTTTTGAGGCTCACACAATAACTTTTACACTTGTGTTTTTAAGGCTCACACAACATCCTCTTTTTGTGTTTTTACAGGCTCACACTACAACCTTTACAAATGGTGTTTATGCTCACACGAAATAATCACCTAAAGAAGAGAAAAGGTTGAGTAGCAAAATTGCAAGAGTTTGGGTTACAAATTAATGAATTCTCTTGCATTTACATATGTTTGGTGAGGTATTTACAACCTTTACCTACCAAAGAGACGTTCCAATAAAACTGGTAGCAAATTTGCAAAGTATGCTAGACAGATTCTGCATTAAATGCTTGTCAGGCTTCATTCACGGTCGCTACTACTCTT
This sequence comes from Omphalea diandra, assembly GCA_949677035.1. Taxonomy (NCBI): domain Eukaryota; kingdom Viridiplantae; phylum Streptophyta; class Magnoliopsida; order Malpighiales; family Euphorbiaceae; genus Omphalea; species Omphalea diandra. The sequence goes on along the minus strand of CATIWR010572979.1, from coordinate 2,009 downwards.
TCGTCGTCACAATTTTTCAATTTTCCATACGAGAGCCAAAAATTGCCGCGAAAATCCTCGTTTGTGTCTAACGGCTAGTCCACATGTCATCTTCTTATTGGTTCACTAGGAAAATATAGTTGTTGTCTTTCACCTACTCACAAAAGTAGGGGTCGTGATTTTTCTTGTACAGGCCGAGACATAAGACGCAAATTTGTCTGTAAAAATGTTCATCTTTTTCTTCATGATTTGCGGTCGCTACCCATAATTTGCCATCGTGATTTTTGTTTTCTAATGGTCACATGGGACACTTGTCATGTTGTGCTTATGGACTTGATTCCATCTTGAGTTACTTTGAAATTCGCGATCACGACTGAGGCATGACACACACCGCGAATTCGTCTGTGACTATGGCTCTCCTTTCTTTGAATTGGTCACGGCAGAGAAGTGGCTTACGAATTTATTTGTCCAATTTGTCAACATGCCTTAATCTAGTTCGCGGTAGCGATTTATGAAGTTACGGTCGCAAATTAGTAGACAATTTTCTTTCTTTAGAGATTATGGACTTCGTCCAACTCAAATTTAGAGACTATCTAAAAACTGCAAAACAACACTTAATTGAAACATTAGAATTGATCAATCTCCTTTATCAAGATCAAAAGAGGTTTAAGACTTAAGATTAACCATCCTGGTCCAACAAAATTTGCGTAATATTGTGATTTTTGGTGAATTTATACAATATTATAATTTTAGTGAATTTGTGTAATATTATAATTTTTAGTGAATTTGTATAATATTGTAATTTTTAGTGAGTTTTCATAATGTTATAATTTTTATTAAATTTGCGCAATATTATAATTTTAGTGAATTTTGTAATATTATAATTTTAATAAATTTGTGCAATATTATAATTTTAGTGAATTTGTGTAATATTTTAATTTTTAGTGAATTTGTGTAATATTATAATTTTAGCAAATTTGTGCAATATTGTGATTTTCATGCTATAATTTAGTGAATTTATGTAATATTATAATTTTTAGGTTACAATTTAGTGAATTTGTCTAATATTGTGATTTTAAAATGTATTAAATTTATGTCATATTAGAATTTTTAGAGAATTTGTGTAATATCAAAATTTTTAGGTTATAATTTAGTTAATTTGTGTAATCTTGAAATTTTTTTTAAATTTAGTGAATTTTTTTAATATTATGATTATTTAGGTTACAATTTTTGGTTTTTATTTTGGAATTAGGTAATTTACTTTTGGTTCATTTGTTGGGATTTTTGTGTTTTAAGAGATAGACATTTTACTTTGAAGCTTTTTAAATTAAAAATTATAAATATATGCATATTATGTAATATCTATATATTATTATGAAATTCAATAAATTCAAATTAGCTGTATAAATATTTTGTAAATTTTGTACAATTTTGTGGGGATATACTTTTATGTAATTTATTGTAAAATATCTGAAAAGTAGAATTTTAGAAAGCATGAATGCTATAAAATGAAATATTTATTTGGTATATAATAAAAATAAAGCATCACATAAAAATTTGCACCAATTAAAGAAATCCATAAATTTTCATAAAAATTCCATTAAATTTGATATTTACTAAAAACAAAGCATCCCGTAAAATTTGCACTAAGCAAATTTCATAAAATTCCATTAAAATTCTATAATTAAATTTCATAAAATTAAGTATTTAACAAAAACAAAGCATTCCATAAAAATTTTGTTGTCCCTAGGCACCAAGAAGGGGGGTTGAATTTGTGTATAAAAATTTAAAATAAAGATGAAGAGAAGAAGAAAGAATAGTAAGGACACAATGATTTTATAGTGGTTCGGGCAAAACACTCCCTACGTCCACTCCCCAATCATTCAATTGGGTATTTTACTAAATCAGTGGTGTTTTCAAGCTCACACCCAACTTACTACAACTTGTGTTTTAATGGCTAACACACAACCTTACAACAAAGTGTTTTCTAGGCTAACACAAAACCTCACTCAAGTGTTTTAGCAGGCTTA
>CATIWR010572867.1:0-58001 GCA_949677035.1 Omphalea diandra | reverse complement strand
TTTTTTTCAGATACTGAAGAATAGGAATTGGACACTTTGGTGCTTTCAGTTTTACATTGAGACATATGGACCACAGGTCGTTGGCTGAATCCAAACTCTCTCTCTCCTTGTGTCATATACATATATGTACATCAAATAAATGTTTGATTGTGTGTGTAAGATGGATAAAACCTTTATGCATATGTATTTTGGACATGAATGATATGAGTTATGTAAATGAATATGGCTGTCACATTATATTTTTTTGAACATTATGTATCTTGTATCACAACATAGTAACTATTTGCAACAAAACATACATGGCTAAATAAGCCCAAATACCGATAGATTGCATAATGGCCTAACCTCTATCTAATTGTTAGATAATAAATTCAAAATGCATACTAGATGCAATCTCTACTCTACTCTTCCTGAAAGAAAATTTAATGCAAAAGAATTTGTTTGCATACTCTATAAGTAAATATAATGATACTTCACTCACAGTCAACATAACATGCATTAAATATAATAACTCATCATCTCATCCATGCATGAAATAAATAGTTTTCAATCATTAATGCCACACATGCTATCAAATATTCTTACCACACATGCTATCATATATTATTGCCACACAAGCTATAGGATATCATTGCCATATAGGCTATCATTTATCATTGCCACATAGGCTATCATATTTTATTGCCACATAAGCTATAGAATATCATTGTCACACATGCTATAAAATATTATTATCACACAGGCTATCATATACTGCTACCATACAGGCTATCAAATGTTGTTGCTTGCTGAACAATATCAAGTATTAGTCTTTGAATAAATCATTTTTAAATCCATTAAAATTTTGGCAATATAATGACTAATAGCCACACCCATCAACCTTGCAAATCATAACACATCATACTTTCATTCTCAAGTCATAATTTATCAATATCTTGTGAAAATAAATAATTCAAAATATAATAATCCTTTTATTAATGTATTCATCAATATCATCCCATTAAACAACTTTTCAATCCATCAAGTATAAGTTCATGGCATTTAACCAATCACATGTTTAAGTACCATTAGTTATTTACTTACCTCATCCTTCAAACAATTAAGCCATAAATGGTCTAAGCATATTTCTAATATTATCTTCAATGCCTTAAAGACCTATTTCAGTACACCTAATTGATCCATGATGATAAAGTATGAATTTTGTCTTAATATGCATGTATGCTCATATAATATATTATGACCTTAGTAGGTTGTTCTATAATTACTTTTTCTCCATAAACCCAAATGACCTGATTCTTTTTTCTAATTATGCTAGACATATATAGGTACAATATCCAAAATAATCTGAAAATATGCAATACACAATTTATGGTGAATTTTAGAAATTTGTCCTATTTTGAGTGCAATTATATGCTAAACAATTTAGTAAACTTATTCATATCTCAAAATGTAGAAGTCAAATTGAAAAACTAATTTAGTTCTAATTAATTATCATATCATTGAACATTTTTAATCTTTCACACATTCTCTAATTCATTTTCTAAGGTCCTCAAAAGAAGTGGTCAATCTCAAACTTTATTGGAATGAATAGGTTAAGGATCAATCCTGATCAAGGAGTCATATCTCTTAACACATAAAATATTAAGCAAAATTACTTTATAAGAATTTGGACAAGACATAAAGCTACAAATTTAAAGTTTTATCCTTCATTAATTCCCACTATAGACCCACAAAATTCATGGAAAATAGAACCAATAGCTAAGTAGGTCTCATAAAAATTAGTCACAATCAAGGGGCTATATATATTCACACACAACTTATTTGGAAAAATTGTTTTGCATGCATTTATATGGAACATAATCTTACAACTATCATTCTTTGAATTTTGATTAATTCATCTTTTAGGGTTATGAAATCGTGGGTGCAACAGTCTATTCTAACAACTAAACTTACATAATTAGCTCATATTTTTCTTAAGCTTCAACTTATATACATGAAGTGTACCTATAATTGCACCATAATTCTTATTAATTATGCATGTTCATGTTAATGCTTATGTAATGTAATTTAATGCATATATAAATATATAACATAATTTAAACACAAATGAATTAGGTTGAGGATGTTACATAAAATCATTTTCACATATGAGGATCTACCACCAAAGGGAAAGGATCATAACTTGGTCGTGTTCATTTGACTTGAGGTGAAAGGGAGACGCATGCCATGTGTGATGGTTGATGATGGATATGGGATTAACACTACTCATTGAAGTTACTACACAAGTTTGGTTTGTTTGAGAAAGATTTGGAAGCTTTTAATAGTGTCATTTAAGCCTATGATGATAGTAGAAGGCTAGCTTTAGGTTTGTTAAAGACTTTGGTAAAATAGGCATAACATAAGCAATAGTGGAATTCATAGTCTTAGACATTTTGATCATTTTTTCGTTGTTGTTAGGGAGACCATGGTACAACCCATTAGGTGGTGTGCCTTCTATTGACCACCAAAAAGTCAAGATCCCTTATAAAGAAGAAGTTGTGACCATTTATGTAAAGGTTGGTGAAATTGTGACAGCTTTGAGTGTGGTTGTTTCACATCTCTATGGGTTCCAAGTTATTGGGGTAATAGATAAATGATTTGATTTGAAGGTAGTAGGGATTATGAAGAATATGAACTTTCTTCAAGAATAAGGATTAGGGAAGATTTCTAATAATGTATCATAATTTATAGAGATCCCCATTTAGACTATAAATAAAGGATCGGGGTACATGATAAAGAGTGAGAGCTGGAAGTAAGGGACTTACGTGGACCACTATCATATTTCTTTGTAAAAGAATGAGAGGCTGCTAAGATGATTGGGCATGAGACAATAAAAAAAAGGAGTTACTAGGTAAAGATATAGATGAACTAAAAAAGGCTTTTTTCTAACTAGATGTTGGCAAATCGGGGTTTTAGAATTATCAGGACTCATCAGAAGAGGACGATGGTAAGAAGAAAAGAAAGAAGAAAGGGAAATAGGTTGTAGAGACAAAGAATGATCCAGAATCATGTTAGCATGCATATACGGGCCTCAGTCTGTATGGCTATGGAATGATAAGAAAAAAGATTACTAATGAATTGAAAGGGCAATGTTTGCTGGATTAGAGTTTTTGGGCCATTGAAAAAGATCACACAATGAAGGATTCTAGCTTGATAAAGCAGGATGCATCCTTTATGGACTCAAAATGGGAATATATTTTATGAGCTTATTAAGGCTGTATACACAGGTATAAAATTGGAGGACATCAAGAACATGATGGTGAACTCTATTGAGGAAGTAAATGGTGAGAAAGTGTAGAACTCCATGGTGGAAACTGAGCCTACCATGGAAAATGAAGCAACACTTTAGGCAAAATTTTTAAAGATTAAGCTAGGAGATGATTAGATGAAATAGAGTTTTAAAGGACTTTTTGAAACTATTTCTAGCATGGATAATGTGAAACAGGCAGGTCCTCTACAAAATGTTGATCTTTGGGTTCTGACTAATGATGTGAAGGGTGAAACATAGGAAGAGGTTCAAGCACATGAGCCTCCAACCAACCAATCAGATAAAGCAGACTTTCTTACCACTATTGATGTTCTTATTTTCAGTCTCTTTAAAGATAATGATGTATTTTTGTATAAGTTTAACGCAATGAATGATGTGCTTACTCATTTATGTGACATGTTTCATGATGCATAGCTTAATCATTTCATGATCATATTTAACATTAATTCTATATATACCACTGCGTTTAATCTTGGCACAAAGGAAAATCCAAAAATATTGCTCATTACCAATAATGTCACACTAAAGGAGTGAGGGAAGTTTAAATAGTTGCTCAAGAAATATCAAAGGGTTTTTTCCTGGACATATGAAGACATGCATGGGGTTGACAGGTGAATTACAAAATATAGAATTCCAACTTACCCATATATGAAATCAATAAGGTAAAAGCTTTGAAGGATAAAGCCTGAGTGGGCCTAATTGGTTAAGTAATAAGTAGCAAAGCAATTAAATGCCAAGATCTTAAAGGTGGTGGACTATCCCAAATGGTTAGCTAATATAGTGCAAGTACCAAAGAAGGATGGGAGAATGAGGATATGTATTGATTATTGGGATATGAACAAGGCATGCCCAAAGGATGATTTTCCTTTACCACACATAGATGTGCTTGTTGATAGTGTTGAAACTTGGGTTATGTATTATTTCATTGGTGGATTCTCAACATATAACCAGATTCTCATGGCAATTATGGATAAGGTGACGATAACTTTTTTTATCACAAAGTGGGGGACTTATTGCTACAAGCTAACATTGTTTGAGTTAAAAAAAAATGCAGGAGTGACACATCAGTGAATAACAATAGCCTTATTTCATGACTTAATCCATAAAAAGGTGAAAGTGTATGTAAATGACATGATGGTGAAGTCAAAAACAAGGGAAGGACACTTTGTAGCTTGGAGAAATTCTTGAAAAGGTTAGACGAGTATAAATTAAGGTTGAATATGAAGAAGAGTGTGTTTAGGCCTACCTCTAATAAGATATTATGACATTTAGTCAATGAGAATAGGATCAAAGTATATCCAGATAAGGTAAAAGCAATTCAAGATATGCATGTACCTAAGATGGAAAAGGAGATCTAAGATTTTCTAGTTGCTTGAAGTACACTAGCTGGTTTATAGCAAAACTAACTCCCATTTGTACGCCAATCTTCAAGCTGTTAAGGAAGGATCAGTCGTTGGAATGGAATGAATAGTATCAAAAGGCTTTTGAGAGAATAAAATAGTTTCTAACTAACCCCTAGTATTAAAGCCACCAAAGCCTAAAAATTTGCTAACTTTATATTTGACAGTGGAAGATAATTATGCCAGCACAACGATAACTCATAAAGATGGGATAGGAAATGAATACACAGTATACTATCTTAGCAAGAAGTTGTTGTCTTATAAGGAGAAGTATAATTAGGTGTGGAAAACCTGTCTAGCACTAGTTTAGGCAATAAAGAAACTAAGGCACTATTTTTAGTCATCTTTCATGGAAGTGGCTACTTACAATTAAGAAGTTATTGAAGGCAGTATGACCTTAGACTCAGGATCCTCGCGAAAAGTTCAAGCCAAATTGGGAAGGTCTCTATGTGATCAAACATATATAATTAGGTGGCATGGTGAAATTAACAGATATGGATAGGAATGAATTCATCGAGCTGATGAACTTAAATTGGTTGAATAAGTATTTTATATGAAATGTGAGAAAAACAAAATAGCCCACTAAGTTGAAAACTAGAAAAGGCGGCTTAGACAAAAATTAAGGCATAAATATATAATGAAAAAAGAAAAAAAAAGAAAGAGCTCACTAAGTTAAAAACCCGAAAGGGTCGTCTAGGCAAAAGTTAGAGCATAAAAAATAAATATAATAAATGCAAGCAAAAATCGAGAGAGTGCAGTTGACTACTAGGGGACCATTGACAAAATAGCTAGGCAGCAATGGGGCAGTCAAGGATGCATGAGTGAAGGTCTAGCAAGATATAGACACTAGGAAAGATAATTGGATGTTCTAGTATGCCACCACTAAAAGCATAAACTATACATTTAATTAACATGTAACATGCCAAATGTAAATGAATCATGTTAAGCATAATATCAAATGGAATTACATTTGCTTAATTAAAGTAAATTAGTCATACATGTTTTTGAACTATAAGTAAATGTAAAATAGTCTTTTCTATGAAAGATCCTTGTTTACTATTTGTTGATATGATGCTTGTGGTTTTAAAGGTCACATAACCATGCCATGTAGTCTGCATCATCGTCAGGCTGAGAATCAAGACTAGTATAGAAGTCATAGATATGGTTGCTGGTCTACATGAAGCATTGGGATAAATGACCCTCTACAAATGAAGGAAGGAATTATGACTCAGACTAAGAAGCCTCGAACTAACAACGCGTCTAGGCTGGATCATAAAATGTGCTTGAAGCCAAGTTAGGTAGAATGACATAATCTCTATAAGTGCTTATCATAACGCATGACAAATTCCACCATATATATCTCTAACATATGTTAGTGACAATAATATTAGGCATCCACTCATCCCATTCAACCTTGGCAATGGCTAGCCTCATCAAACGATGATTTGAGTGATGTTACGGGTAATAGAGCCTCAAATCTATGTAAAGGCAACCAATTGTTCTAGTATCTCTTATAGTCATATCTAAAAAAAAAAAAGAAAAGGAAAATATAATCGTTAGGTTGAAAACTCGACAAAGCAACCTAAGCAAAAATGAGCAGCCCATTATATTAAAAACCTACAAAGGTAGTCTAGGCAAAAGTTAGGGCAATAGAAAGAAAGTAAAAAAAAAATACAAAAAAAAAGAGAAAAAGAAAGAAAAATAAAAATCACGGTAGGAAGAATTCATACTTATAGCAACATAGGACACCCATAAAAGAATCACCAATGCCTAAAGCCATTCTGTCAAGTCCCATAATGGTCTCGCCTAAGATCATAGGTATAAAGGTCCTCCCTGATTCAACTCCATCTAATAGTGGTAAAATATATAAATCTAGCTCTTCATCCTCTCTCTGTAATAAATACTCACCTGTTAAATGGCTACCATAATACGGACCAGATTCGCCTAAGCATGGCCCTTGGAAGGAAAAAAAGGGTGATGAAAGGAGTCATGAGAATCTCATCCTTGCCTAAGGTGTATCTGGGTACTCTTTATACTGTATGTTAAATAGCTCTACCATCTACTGAACATGTCGGTAATCCAGCTGAGGCAGTGCGATATGATCTGCAGGTATGGCATGGTAGTCAAGAATGCCAACAAATTATTCCACTAGGGGACATATCTCCACATCTCTAAAGCGAAAGGTATGGGTTGTAAGATCTCATAAATCACAAGATGCTTATAAAAATGAGTGTTGAGGTGGACAAAATATAGGTAACAAATAGTTGAAAGTCCTACCCTAGAAAGATCGAACTAGATTGTGGATGAAAGAGATCATAAGAATGCTCTTAACACGGTTTAGAGGTTAGAAATAGTGGTGCACCGAGCAGATGTGAAGTGGGTATTAATAAAAGAAGATAAGTTTATGGAGCTATATAGCCCCTGATTAGGTTTGCACAACTTCTAACTAGGTTATACAGACCTAAGCTTGGGTTGTACAGTCCTTAGTCCCTGAGAAGAATTGGGCAACACCTCATTTATACTTTAGGTTTAAGTTGACATTTGTACCTGTTATGAGAAGCACATATATGAAAGGATGACAGTCCACATTTAGAAACCTATATTTAAAGGCCAAAATTATGCATCTGCATTTAAAAAGAGAAATTCTAAAGTTTGTTCAAAGAATGGAGACAATTTTGCCTTAGTATTCCCTAAAAGCTCTAAACAAACATCCAAAATAAGGGTTTCCAAATTACCCAATCAATTGTGCAACTATGCAAATATCTATCAAATGTATTATTTTGAAATGAAAGAGAAGGAAAAAAAACATCTTAGTACCTAATAAAGAAAAAAAATGGGTCTCTATAGCTCAACTGCCTTCCCTCCTAGAAGAAGTCACCTCATAATCCACCACCTAGTCATTTGCCACCACGTACCTACTCTTCGTGGCCACCTAGGCTAGAGTCTTAATCTCTACCTCCACCTCTACTAGACGATGATCTTTTTCTCTAATCTTATGGTTCAAGTGTTGGATCGTCTCCTACAAGAAACACGAGGGTTAGGATGAATAGGACACTAAACACACAAAACACAAGTCATAAACACATATACATGTATTGCTTTTATAGTAACCTATATAAAGTGCGCATGCTGTGTCACAACCCTCTTTAGAATGGCAATCAGATCGACCACAGCCTAAGCTTGGACACGAGGAATATGTGATAGAAGAAAAGGAAACACAACAACTATAAAATTCACATCACAGTTAGCATATAAGGAAATAAAGAAGAAAATACTTTCATGGGTGGTCTCAGCTAGCTCAAATGTAAAAGCAAACCGGGTGATTCGAAGTGACATCATTAACCTAGTCAATGAATCATAGATGACTCTACGAGACTGTTTATCTTGGAAGCTAAGTCACAAATCTCTATAGGTTCTACGCCTCTCAAGGTTGATCCATGGGCTCGTTTGCGACCTCGAATAATAGTAGTGCTAAATGCAGAAGTAGGAGCGATAGACCTTCGAGTAGCCTGTGCAATAGTGCCTCGACTTTCGTGCTACAAGACAACTCCCTCATCATGCATGTACTAAAGGAATGCCTAGATAGCTGCCTTAAGAAAGACTCACCATGAGCGCTCCAACCATCCAGGACTTGTAGTGAGTACTAACAAAATATAGTTGCTTTCCTGGCACATAACGTAGTGTTGAGGTGAGATTCGAGCCCTCAAGATCCCTTGCCTAGAAAAGGCTTGTGGGCAGGAGCTATAGGATAGGTCACTCATCAAAGGCCTTACACTAGCAAAAGATGTCCTCCCCGAGGTACCACTCTTGGATGGAGGCTCCACCATCAAACGATGATCATAAGAGATAGTCTCTACCTTTGCCACCTATAGAGGCCATATCTCTATAGGACCCCTTCAGTTGAGATGTAGCTCTAATAAAAATAGGGAACTATTATGAGTATAAAACAAAATAATAAAAGACCAATAATCATAACTCACATAAATTTTATCTATATAGGGAGAAGTACTTGTTCTAAAGTAATTGTGTTTAGGCGATAGTGTTTGGTAGCTACAAAAGACTCTGTGTAAGACACGATGCTCCATTGCAAGAAATAAGGTTAGTTACCATCTGCCTCATCCTTAAGGTCAAGCCCTTATAATAGCCCTAGCTCGACGCCCCATGCCTATCAACAAAGATAACATAAGCCTAAAAAACAATCAAATGGAACTCAAACACAAAAGGGGAAAGCAAAGGATACATACAATGAAAACCCTCTAGGCACTACACATATAATCCTTGGCCTAAGAACCTTGATAAAGGTATCTATAGAGGTATGCCACTACTCTATAACCCAATATAAGCAGCACAGCAGGCCCGAATCCTCCAATGTTAGCACTAAGAAAAGCTCAGCCACATTAGATGCACTCAAGAATAGAACTCTTGATAGTACGTATAGTAGGAAATAGTGCACGTACTGATCAATCACCTTGTCAGAGTTGTCATCGATGACCAAAGGTGCACCAGTGTGTATGCTAGATCTCGTAATTGTCTTACACCCTTTAAGCAGGGTAACATAGGCTACAAGCCTAAGCAGGTAGTCCCTCTAAAGCATTGACTCATGCACCCTCAAATCTGTGAGCAATGGAACATCCACAAATAATAATCTGGTTAGAAAGATGAAGTCTGCTAGTGTAAGCGTTACCTCGTTGATTAGACAAAGATTAAAGGTGTGGCCATGTCCATCCATCGTTCCAACAGTGTGTACATCATCATTGGTCGACCTTCGACATCTCATCTAGTAGCATCTATAAGAAGGCCTAGACAGTTGTACCCTTTAGATGGGCCATGACTCGGGGCTATAAGGTCTTACCCCACTCTTCAACATGACCCACAACCCCACCTCCCTTCTAGAAGGTAAAAATTCACTGTAAGAAAAAGGAAAAGAAATCAAGAGGGAATATATAATGGAAAATGCATATATATATATATATATATATATATATGTTTTTTGTGCAATTTCTAGGGTAAACAATGGAAGAAATCAACAAGGTATGAATTCAAAGGCAAAGAAACAAGTTTTAATCACTAGGGTTTATCATAAGTATTGAGGAAATTATGAAGTTAGTTTCCTAAAAAAATGATTAACATTCACAAATAAGACATCAAAAGACTAACAAGTCAATAGGATGAATGAATAAATTATTTATGGTCCCAGTGAGTACCCTAATTTTTCATGGGTTACTATATTAATTAATTTCAATTATTCCTTGTGCTTATCACAAAACAAAACCTAAGACACACATAAATCAAGGCAATGGGCCAGTTTGATACATAAAAAAAATTTGCTAAAAATAAAAGGTGAGTGTCTAAAAAACTATCTCTAAATATTTCATGGTCTAACCTAATGTTCATAGGAAAAAAAGGAATTTCAAGGTGACACTTAAAATTTGTAGTGGCAAGACAAATATGCAATAAATAAAATAAAATAAATAGGAAAAAATGCCTACCACAACTAAGACGGCTCTTACAAGGTGAGAGTATAAGTTATAGACTATCAGTGTGTCTCTAATGAGAGGAAAGCCATTCGTGTCAATCTTTGCAGTCGCAGCCCTAAACAAGGTCATTCGTGCAATCAAGCCAAACTTACTAAAGTACCCCTAGTTTTCTCTCAAGCCCAGTTAAGCTAAAATTACTAAAATACCTCTAGCCTTCTCTCAAGTCTAATTAAGCCAAAATTGTTGAAGTACCCCTAACCTTCTTTAAAGCCCAATTAAGCCAAAATTACCAAAGTATCCCTAGCCTTCTCTCAAGCATAATTAAGCTAAAATTACAAAAGTACCCAAGCTTCCTAAAAAGCCCTAAAGCACCTAATTTACCAAAATATCCTTCAATGATAAGTTTACCCTCCTTCGAGGCCATATTAATATTTCAAAAAGGAACTACCTTCTCCCATAAATGGCAAAACCCAATGAATCACTTCCTATAACATTTCGGCCCAAGCCCATTACTCAGAGAAAAGAACAAACCCCCAACCAAGATGGTCAAAAAGATTGTAAAGATATGGATTCAACTTTATAAAGATCAAAAAAGCTTAGAGGATAATTGACCCACCTAAGGGGCATCCTTAAGACAAAACTATCAATCAGAAAGATGAAAACATCCATAATGAAGTGCAATAGCATTAGTGACTGTACGAGTCCAATTATCTAATGCTAGAGAGCTACCATAACCATTTTAGTACTTACCAGAAAGCTATTGAAGAGATATTAAAACACTTGGTACTTGCTAGAGGGCTATTAAGGAGATCAACGCTAGTACCTACTAGAGGGCAAAATTCAACCTTAGTACTTGTTAGAAGGCTGGTAAGATGCGTAGTACTTGCTAGAGGGTTGCTAAGGAGATCAACTTAGTACTTTTCAAAGGGCAAATAAAGGGTGAAATTCAACATTGGTACTTGCTAGAGAGCAGCCAAGAAGCTTAGTACTTGTTTGACGATTTGTTAAGAAGTTTGTATCCTTTCGTATCCTTTATTTGGTGTTCAAGTTTATAACTAATGATTTGTTGTCTTATCTAACAGTCATGTTTTCAAAGCCTCATAAAGTAGGGGACAAACTATTAACATTGGATCTTAGACCTCTAGATGCAAAAACTCGATGATGAAAATCATTGAACTTGTCCTTAAAATGCAAAGGGAGTTGCTAAAGAAAGAGATAAGAGGCCTTAAAAAGCCTTGGAGAAGTCTAAAACCAAGATCAAGACCAAGCCTAAAAATTAAGCCCAAGACCGAACTTAGAGTTGTCTGCCAGTGTTGATGTGTTGTATAACCCATCAAATAGAGTTGAACAACCCATAAACTATGGCTGGACAGCCCACCCCAAAACCTTAAGTCTCAGAAACTTCTGAAAATGGTCCCTACTTAAACCCTAGGGCTATAAAGCCCTGAAAATGGATGTATAACCCATTCTTGGCTATACATCCCACATGCAAATCCTAATTTAAAGATACTCATCTCCTTCTCTATGATTGGACATGTCCATGGTACAATCAAAACCATTCTTGACCCTGTGCACCCACCTATTATCTATAAATAGCCCCTCATTTGAAAAAAGAGGAGAAGCTTCAAAACCCAAATGTTACTCTATCAAAATTAATTGTTAAAGCATACTTGGCATAAAAAGCCCTCAAAATCTAACTCACCCAACTCATTACAAGGTAGAACTAGGCCTTTCTCTTTATCTTTTATGCATTCCCTAAGCATTTTGTAGGAAGATATTAAATTTGTAAGCCTCTGAGGGTGTAGAAACACACAAAGGCATCCAAGAACACCCTCATCAACCCCCTTCTCCTTCCCTTTCTTTTTCTTTCTCTATTTTTCAAACCTAGAAAATAGAGGCTATGCAGCCTTTCCTATAGGTTGTATAACCTTCTGCTTAGGTTGTACAACCCTTTATGAAGGTTATACAACCCAGTTTGCCTGGTAGTCAGCTTTTGAAGAAAAGGGCTTTCTTCTCCTACATGAATTTAATCCTTTGCAAACCCCTTAAGAAGCTTAAGTGAATCATGCTTAGATGTATGAGTATAGGCATTAATCAGACTAATCAACAACTCTATTAAAATATTAAAAGTGAACCACTCCGCAGGATGAATCCTAATATCTGAGCAGTTTAGGGGTGCCAAACTTCTTTCACAAGTCATACCTAATTTATGAACTCAATCCCTGATGGGGTGAAAATGAAATAAGCCTTCTAATTTACTTAGATTAGGTTCAAATTTTATCTTCCCTGGATTCTTGTCCCAACCAAAGTCGGGTGACGACTCCATATTTCACCTAGGCATGCTACCAATGTAATATCCTGCCTTGGTTCTCCATTTACCATTACATTGGAAAAGAGGCTTTTATCTTATGTGAGGCCTCGAGGGTGCCTCGTTGATCTAAATCACATGCCATGATTAATGGTTATTATCAATGTATGACCTTTATCCTCTTGATCATGATATGATCGATAAAAGGCAGGAGCACAACTAAGATTCCACTAGTTTGAGCAAAACCATTTAGGTGCTCACACCCTTTCTTCCTCAACTTATCATAATTCATGTTTATATCAGGTCTTGTATATGCTTATGTTGCACATCTCTACATCATCTTAGTAAATTGTATGATATTTTGTTTAAACCCGCAGCTGGATTATTCCCTGACATCTCAAGATTGTTTGCAACATGGTCAAAATGCTCATGTGCATGAACAAACTCAACAAACTCATCCTTAACCTCTAGGCTAGCATGAACTCTATAAAGTGTATCTATACTCCTATATGCTAATGCATGTAAGTATTAACACAATGCATATATCATATACCATATATTCACATTACAAATGTCTACAGAACCATTTACCTGCTCTAATACAATTAATATGTGACATCCCCTTTCATTTTTTTATTTATTTTACTTTAATTAGTTAATTAGATAGCTTGAGTTATTAATCCATATTTAACAATCATTTTCAATCATAAGTATTAACTCATTCATAGAGTATAAGGTACTAAAGTGTCATAACATCATTAAAATTTTCTTATGGCATCCCATTATCATTAAGGGCTCCATCTTGATTTGTTTGAACACTAGATTTTTTATTTTGTAAACTAGTAAAAAATACATGTCTAAAAGAACAAAACACTAAAAGGCTACATATTGGCCAACCTCTATCAAATTGCTAGACAACGACATCAAAATGCAGATTGGATGCAATTTTTAATCTAGTTTTCGTAAAATAAAATTAAATGTAAAGGAATGATCTTTCATACTATGAGCTTTCATACTCAGTAAGTAAATAATCAAGGATACTTAAATCACAAATAGCACAACAAATATAAATAACTCATCACCCATCCATGGATGTAATAAGGAATTTCCAATCTTTAATATCTTGTAAGCTATCAAATTTTGTTACCACATAGGCTATCATATGCTTTTGCCATAAAGGTTGTAAGATATCTTACCACATAGGTTATCATTTGTTGTTGTCACAAAGGTTATCATATGTTGTAGCCACACATGTTGTTCCCACACAGACTATCATATGTTGTTCCCATATAGGCTATCATAAGTTGTTGACATATAGGTTATAAGTTATCATCTCCACATAAGCTATCAAATGTTATTGCCACATTGGTTACCATATATTATTGCTACATAGGCTATCATATATTATTTAGCTATAAGATATCATTGCCACACGGGCTACCATATGTTGTTGCCACATAAGCTGTAAGATATCATTGCCACATAGGTTATCAAATGTGTTGACACACCAACTATCATATGTTATTGCCACATAAATAATAAAATTGTTGTTGCTTGATCAAGCAATATCAAATAATAGTTCCTTAACAATTCATTTATATATCCAACAAATTTTTGGCAATATAGCGATCCATAAAAACACCAATCAACCTTGGCAAATCATATTACAATATACTTTCATTCTTAAGCCATAATTTATCAACATCTCATAAAAATAAATAATTCAAAAATCTAACAGTCCTTTCATTCAAATATTCATCAACATCATCTCATTAAAAAACATTTCAATTCATTGAATTTAATTTCATAGCATTTAATTGATCACATTTTTAAGTACCATTAGCTATTTACTTATCTCCTTTTTGAAGCTATTAAGTCATGAATGGTATCAGTTGATTCCCAATATTATCTTTAATGGCTTGAGGCCTCTTTTAATACGCCAAATCAATCCATGATGATAAAGTTAGAATTTTATCTCGTTATGCATATATACTCTAGTAAAATATTATGACCTTGATAGGTTGTTTTTATAAATACTTTTTTTTCCCATAAATCCAAATGACCTGATTCTTTTCTCTGCTGAAACTAGACATATATGATTATAATATATCCAAAATTTAGCCCAAAATATGTATTATGCAAGTTATGGTGAATTTTATAAATTTGTCCTAGTGACATTATATGGTAAATAGTCCCATTTACTTAGCCATATCTTAAAATGTAGAAGTCCAATAGAAAAATGCTTTTATCGGTAATTATTTAACACATATGTGAACACTTTTTCATGCTTTACATATGATCTAATTCAGCTTCTAAGGTCCTCAAAAGAAATGATCAATCTCAGACTTTAAAGGCATGAACAGGTTTAGATTAGTCCCAATCAAAAAGTCATACTCTTAATACACAAAATATAAAGCAAAATAATTTTAGAGGAATTTATATAAGATATAAAGCTAAAATTTTCATATTTTTCACTTTACTAATTTCCTTTCTAGACTGATAAAATTCTTGAAAAATAGAACCATAAGATTGAGCAGGTTTCAACAACAATCAATTTCAATTAAAGAGTAATATCTCTTCACATACAACTTATCTAGCAACACTATATCACCATCTAGATGAGACATAAACCTTTAACTTTCATGTTTTTCACTTGACCTAATTCATATTCTATGGTTATGCACTCATGGGTGGAATAGTTTGCCCTTAAAACAAAATGAAAATGAATTCAGCTCATATTCAATCCTAATAACTTCTCATATAAGAATCCTAACTATAATTAATTTGTAATCCACTTTAATTATTCATGATTAATATGCCATGGGGAAGAAATTTCATGGGGTAATAAATATTAAATCACATACCTTTTTCCAAAATTAGAAAACCTCAATATTCTTTCTGGTTATTTTTTTTCTTCTCCATTTTTCTCTTTCACCTTCTTCCTTTTCTTCTCCCTTCTCTTCTTTTTTTCGTTTTTCTTTCTTTCTTTATTTGCTCTCCATGTTCTATTGTATCCCTTTTTTTTTTCTCCTCTCTTATCAATCTTTGATGGTAATGAATTCTAATTTGTATTCTTATTCTAATAGGGTAAAAGATTAGTGGCTTGTTCCTTACAATTGAAAGTCTAAATTTTCTCTTTTAATCCCTTTTCTTTATTCCTTCTTTACTTATATCCCTCCACTAATTTCCATCAAATCCATACACATTTAATAAGTTCTTAGATACCCCTATTTAAGTTATAATAATATGTATACTACATGTGACAATTTGCTATGCAATTATGCAAACATCATGTGCACATTGAAATGCCTCAAATGCGATCATGTAAATATTATTATCATGCTTATGTCATGTCATGCATATATAAAGGTATAACATAACTAAAATGCAAATGAATTATATTGCAAATGTTATATAGTTGATTTGATCATTGCCTTGAAGAGCGCAATGATGTAGCAAACGTGCATTATGTAGGTTTGTAAGCAAAAGTACACATACAAAATGCTAAAGCAATGCATGCATGCAAGTATATGATTTGTGTCTTATTCACCCTAATCTTCATGTTTCTTGGATGAGATGATCCAATGCCTAAATCACGAGATTAGAGATAGGGATCAATGTTTGGTAGAGGTAGAGGCAGAGATTGAGATGTTAGCCCAAGCAACCACAAATGGTGGGTATGTGACTACTAATGGAGAGGCAAATTTTGAGGCGACACCATCAGTTAATAATAAGAGCTAAGCTTAGGATGCCCCTACTTAGTCTTTAGGATTTTTCCTTTCCTTTCCCTTCAGTACAATACCATTCAATTATTGTTGATATTTTTGCACAGTTGTATACTTTTCATTATGTGAGTTGAAACTAATTTTATGATATTTGCTTAGATACAAGAATCCCTACTAAATATACTGGGGTGATTTTGCTTCCATTTCTATCAAACTTTGAAGCCTTTAGCTTTTCAATGCAAAAACATAATTTTGAGCCTTTGATCTTATGTTTTAAGTGTTTGTTGAATCATTAGCTAGTACTTGTTCATACATATGTTTTTCTGGAGCATGTATAAATAACATTTAAGTCTGAAGTACATAAGGGAGACTGCTAATGTTTTTCAGGAGTTAGGGGTTGTACAACCCAAGATAAGGTATTTACAAACCCACTTAATGGTTGTACAGACCTGCTCAGGGGCTGTACAAACCTACTGAGTAGTGTACAATTGTCAAGCGTGTATCAACCTTGTCTTCTTCTACAAATGCCCATCCTAAAGTTGCTCCTTATAGTTACCATTTTCTACCTCTAAACTATTTCAATAGTATTTCTAAGATCTCTCCCACCACAAATCTAGCTTTTACCATGGTGAGTCTTTTAGCTCTTCACCACCTCTCTTTTGTCTACTCTAATGCATATTTCCTACTTACAGCCTGCGATTTATGGGATTCCACTGCCTACCCTTTTTATTTTAGGGATATAAAGATTTACCCACTGTTAAAAGAGCTTAGTGCTATTCTTAACTATCGTGTCACTATTGTAGATCGAATTGCATTACCCCATCTAGATTACCCACATGTCTAAAAAATGGTAGAGTTGTTTGACATACGGTATGAGAAGGTACTCCCATATAGATTAGGAGAGGAGAAAATTCTCATGGCTCCTTTTCTCACTCTTCATACCTTTAAAGGCCATGATCGAGTGGCTTAGGTCCCATATTGTGGCAACCATTCTAATGGGTAAGTATTTACTATAGAGGGAAGATAAGGAGATTGATCTATCAATTTTATTACTTCTAAAGGAAGTTAAAGCAAGGAGGACCCCTATACTGATGACCTTGGCATAAGACCATTATGAGTTTGGACAAAGTAGCTTTTAGTATCAATGACTCTTCTAAAAGAAGCTTGTTACTGCTTCAGATAAGAACTCCTCTTACAGTATTATTATCTTTATTTTATTTTTTCTATTTAGCCTTAATTTTTGCTTGGACCGATCTTGCAGGTTTTCAATTCGATAGGCTGCACATTTTTGCTTAGGCCATCCTTTTAAGTTTTCAACTTAATGAACATATTATTTTTTAGGTTTTAATTTTTTATCTTATTTTTTGTTTTTGTTTTTATTTTATTTTTAGATATGACAGTAAGAGAGGTAGGGACAATTGGTTGTCCCAACTATAGACATGAGCCTTTATTACCCATAATATCATTTGAAGCATCATCTATCGAGGCTAGCTTCTACTAGAGCTGAGTGGGCCGAGTGCATGTCTTACATTATTGTCACTAACATTCATTATAACTACCTATGATGGAATATGTCACGTGTTACTCTGAGGACTTATGGAGATTATGTCATTCTTCCTACCTTGTCTTCAAACACCTTCTATGACCTAACTCGTGTGTGTCACCAATTTAGTGTTCCTTAGTTTAAGGTATAGATCCTTCCCTTCTTCATAAAGGGTCCCTTATTCTAGTGCTTCCTAGATAGGGTTCAGTCTACATGAACCAACTGTCATATCTATGACTTCTACACCAGTTGAGACCCCTAGCTTGATGATAACGTGGACTACATGGCATGGTTGGGCAACCTTTAAAGCTATAGACATCATGTTAGTGAATAGTAAATAATGATCTTTCACAGAAAAGACTATTTTCTATTTACTTATAGTTCAAGGATGTGTATGACTAATTTACTTTAATTATGCAGATCCCATTTGGTGTTATGCTTAACATAAATCATTTACATTTTGCATATTACACATAAATTAAGTGCATGACTTCTACTTTTAATATTGGCACATTAGATCATCTAATTATCTTACTCATGCCTCTATCCTACTAATCCTCCACACATTCATCCATGTCTTCTTTGTTATGGCCTACTTGTATAATCATTGGCCCCTCAATGGTTAGTCGCATTCTCTCAACTCTTTCTATTTTTATGTTCTAACTTTTACCTATGATATTCTTTTAGGTTTTTAACTCAAAGAGCTTATATATTTTTTTGTTCTTTTCCTTTCGTCTTTTCTCTTTTTTTTTATTTGTATTTTTATATATGCCTTAACTTTTGCCTAAATTGCCCTTTTTAGGTTTTGACTTAGTGAGCTGTTTTACTTTTCTCACACCTCACATAAAATACTTCTTTAACCTGTCGTGGTTCACTGGATTAATGAATTCATTTCCATCCATATATGCTAATTTCACTACTACCTATATATATTTATTTAACCATATAAGGGCCTTCACAGTTTAGTTTGAAGTTTCCTTATGGATCCTAAGTATATTATTGGACTATATTTGGTACTAGATCATCAACCTTTATTATGCTTGGCTTAATCTTCTTATTGAATGTATGAGCCATCCTAGCCTGGTGCAATTAGATGTGATTACATGGCCTTCAATCTCTTCTTGTCTAGCAAAGCCAATTGCTCAAATATACTTTTCATCCATTGGTACTCAAGAATGCCAAATTCAACCAATGCTCGTAAAGACTTCACTTTTAGCTTAATTGGTAGTATCGCCTCCATCCCATATCTTAAGGACTACGGTGACATCCCAATCGATGTTCTTACCACAGTTTAATAACCCCACAGGGTAAATGGTAACTTATCATACTAGTCTTTATACATTTCAACCATCTTAGCAAGGACATTTTTTACATTATTATTTGTTGTTCCGCTACCCCATTAGCTTATGGTCTGTAAGATGGCAACTTATGGTGGATTCCTATTTACTTTTCCAAAATAACCTTGACCTCTATACATAAATGGACACCATTATTTGTGACAATATGGTCTGACACACTATAGTGACAAATAAGGCTTTTCTTAATAAATCATGCCATTTGTTTTACCCCCAACTTATCGATGGCTTTAGCCTTTACCCACTTCAAAAAGAAGTCCACTACTACTACAATATACCTATGCCCCCTTATCGAAGATTAGATCTTTTTTATTACAACAATGCCTTATGCTGTAAATAGCAAAGGTGAGGTTAGATTTTGTAGATCAATTGATGGTAAATGACTAAAGTTACCATGGACATGACATTCATGACAATTTCAAACCTTATGAATATAGTCGTATTCCATAGAATAATATCCTAATCTTAGAATTTCCTTTACCAATACTTTCCTATTCATATGGGGGTTATAAACTCTCATATGAACCTCCTCCATGACTCTACAAGCCTTTCCCTCTGCCACACATAGCAAATGAACTCTGTTAGACATTCTCTTATACATTATCCCATTGTTGACTATAAACTACGAAGACAACCTTCAAATCACATCCTTGTCTTTCTTCTCAACTTCTTCAGGTTATTTGTCGCTCTCTAAATACCTTTGTATATCAAAATACCAAGGGTAGTTTTTCTTTAACACTTGCATTACTTTTTTATCCATATAACACAATACCCCAACTCAAAGCATGATTAATGGCTTCATAGGCATCACCTTTGACCTATTCCAAATAGATACTAGAGTGGCTAAGGCATCACATTTTCTTTCCTCGATAAATGATGGAATGTGATCTTTTGAAAATTATGCTCTAATCCCTTTATATACATTAAATATGTGCCTAAATGCATTTTTTTAGTTCCTATTTGTTTATTGCAAGTGAAATGATTAGCAGTGAATTCCCAAACACTTCTATCATTCTAACCCTTATCTACTTCAAGAGTTTAAGTCCTAGTGCACATGCTTCATACTCAACCATATTATTGGTCATTGTATAGCCTAGCTTTTTAGTTATAGGGAAAAGTTATCCTTTTGATAAAATAAAAAATAACCCTTACACTTGTTCCTTTCTTGTTTATAGCTCTGTTGAAGTACACTCTCCATCCTTAAGGTTCAATCACTCCTAATCCTTCATCTATAAATTGGGGAAGTTTAAATTCTCATTCCTTGAGAGGTTACTATACCAAAATACTCTGAGACTGCCCATCCTTTAATTACCTTCTTAGCTATATACTTAAAGTCAAATTTAGTCAATGAGATTAGCCATTTTGTCAATTTTCCCATAAAGGAAGAGGACTCATGTAAGTACTTAACTATATCATGCTTCAAAACTACTTCCACTAAATACGACTGAAAATAGTGTCCTAACATCTTCGTTGCCCAAACTAATGCCAAACACGCCCTCTCCACCTGATTATACTTCATATCATAAGATAACTTCTTGTTGAGGTGTCAAATGATGGGCAATCTGCCTAAGCCTTTCTTTCTTTTTCATCCTTTACCTCACCAGTCAGCACTTGGATATTGATATTCTATATGTACTCTGACTCTCATATACTCTTATTTTGACTCCACAAAGTGTGCATTTTGCTTTATCGAGTCTGACCCCTTCTTTACGTGATTTTTCCTTAACGCCTTAGAAATTTTGATCCAACATATATTACTCCCTCTGTTCATCAACGATCCTCTTCTTGTCATTCCATGGCCATGTAGATGGAGGGCCATACAAAACCACAGGCTGACCTAATTCTTGATCATCCTTTATCATTGCGATATGTTTGCCTTTCTTCTTTTTTTTTCTTCTTTTTGTCATTTTATGATGAGCCCTAATAATTTTGATATCCCATTTCACTAACATCTATCTTGAAGGACTTTTCGAGTTCATCCATATTAATACTTAATGGCTTCTCACTTTTAGTGGTCCCTTTCTCAACTTATTAGGCGACTTCTCCTTTTTTCACAAAGAAATCAAATAGTGGTCCACACAAGTCCCTCACTTTTAAATTTGACCCTTTACCATGATACCCTATTCTTTTCCTTATGATCTAACTGAGAATCTCTGAAAACTGTGATATGCTGGTATAATTCATCCCTAATCCATATCTCAGTAGAAATTCATACTTTTATAATCCCCATCACTTTAGGATCAACCCACCTATCAGTGACCTTAACAACCTGAAACCCTCAGAGATGTAGAATGGCCATGCTTATAGCTAACACAATTTCCCTAACCTCTGCATGGATGATCATAATCTCTCTTTTGAATAGTGGAAGGCACACCACCCATCGAGTGATAGCATGGTCTTCTTAATAAAAGTGAGAAGGTGAATAGGATATCTAAAATTGTGAATTCCACCATTGTCTCCATTATACCCATTTTTACTATGGTATTGAACACACTTAAAGTTGGTCTTTTACTATCATCATAAGCTCGAATGACATTATTGAAAGCTTATAAATCTTTTTTAGACAATCTAAACTTATGCAGCAACTTTGAAGGGTAGATGTTAATCCTAGACCCATCATCAACCATCACACATGACACTTATCTCCCCTTTCACCTTAACTAAGATGAATAGTGCTAGATTGTGATCCCTTCCTTTTAGTGGTAAATCTTTATTTGAGAAAGTGATTTTACCCTTATTAGTTACCAATGTCACCACATCCTTTGGGGTGGCTTCATTAGAGATTACCAAACTAAACAAAATCTCAACCATGGCCCTCTTATGTTCGTAAGAGGTAATGAGCAACTCCTACCTACTAATCTGGGCTGGCACTCTTTTTAATTATTTCATAAAAGGATTGTCATCCTCTTTCTCATTTATAACATGTTCATATGTCTTCTTCTCAACCCTTGGTCCATTGGGTAATACTTCCCACTTCGAGTTACATGGCTCACCGATCCAATTTCTTTCTCTTCATCACTCTTCTCCCATAGTTGAACCATTCTCTTCCTCCATACCTCTTTTTCCTCCTCGACTGAGTTTTTCCAATGGTTAATAGTGCAAACAACCATAATCTCCTTTGAGACATTTTGTATAGTAACAACAACAACTTCCTTGAGAATTATAGAATCTATCATGAATGTCCCCTGATTTGGGGAAGAAACATTACAACAGTTTGGAAGGGGATTCCTATGGATGCTAAGCCTTCCATAATTTAGTGGAATAATCGTCCTATTTTTTAAGAGATCTTGAATCTTGTGTCTCAGTCTATAATAGTCCTTAGTGTTATGACATACAAGAGGCATTAGCATCATAGCCCTTAGGCAATGGATTTAGAGGTGGTCTCGATGCTAGAGGCTTCAGAACCCTATTATTCTACAACCTCTTAAATGCCTTAGATAGAGGCATCCCCAAATCAATGAACTATCTTGGCATCCTTACTATGTTCACATCGGTCATCTAGTTTCCCTTAGCCTAAGGCTAAGACAGAGTACTTCTTCTTCCCTCGTACTATCTTCTCTACTATGTTTCCAACTTTTGATCCTCTGAGCTTGCTTGTCAAAGGTCTTCAGAGTTTATAATCAACATTCTTATAATTACAGTGTCAATACTAAGCATTGACCCCGTAATAATCATATAAACATGTGCTTTCATCCTAGACCTTATGGTTACTTCTAAAGCTATCTTTTTTCACCTCCTGAGGTAGTCATTGAAGCCTTCACCAGTCTTTTACTTTAAAGACTCCAAGTTTTACAGTGCGACCTCTAGATCTAAATTACAAGCATAGTGCCTTTTGAAAACTTTTGTTAATTCCTTATAATCTTAATAATCTTTATATGTTTGAAGTACCATGTCTTTATGGGCCCTTCCAATGCTAATTCAAAAAGCTCTATCACAGTGTTTGTCGAGACCTTAGATGCCTTCATGACCAACACATATGAGCGAGCATGGTTTTTTTATGTTTTGCATCCCTATGAACTTTAAGAGTTCGAGCATGCAAAAATTAGCTAGAAGCCTCTTGGGTTTATGAGTAAGCAATTCTTCAATGTTTGTTCCATTCTCCAAACTTTTAGCACCCAAAGCCTTATCTATTTTCTCTAACTATTTGATGAAGTCCTTAAATTGAGTGTTCCTCTTCTCACTCCCTATGGGACTGTTTGAAACAGTAGAAGTACTCCCTACTTCCTTGATAAGCTTGCTCTCATGATACTCTTTCATCCCAAATAGATCATCATCAATCACCATAGGTTGGGGCACTTATAGTAATGCTTTCCTTTTGTCAATTTTATTAGTAGAGGTCTCCCCCTTTTTCAAAATCCCAATTTTTCACCTCTTTGATAATCCTCTTTTCCATCTTACAATTGAAGATTGTCGTCAACTTTTACAGAACCTTGGGTGGTATGGTTGGCTCTATGATTAGGTCAACTTTTTAGCTTAGACTTGGCGTCTTACTCTTCGTAGCAAGTCAGTTGCCCCTTCTTTTCCATAAGGGTTTAGATGGAGCTATGATGGTTATGAGATAAAGGTTATCAATATGATGCATGAAAAAGTAATTGATGCACATATATATGTTATACACAAATTGTTGGGCCGAGTGGCGATGAGGAAATCCAAGAGAGGGGGTGAATTGTATTATAAATAAAAACAATCATAAACACAAACACAAGAATTTATAGTGATTTCACAACTAGGCCTACTCTACTCCCCACATTTTCACTTAGGCCTACCTATTCCTTTCAAGGCTCAAGAACAAAACCTTCCCCTTTTTAGGTTAAGGAAGAACCTTCCCTTTTACAGGCTCAAGGATAACCATTCCTTTTACAAACTCAAGAAGAACCTACCCCTAGTATTTCTTTAAGTATAATACCAACCCATATAACCACTAGTAAGGAAAGATCTAAGTATGATTCATGTAACATATGATTTGGGACCTATTGGTCCATCTTCCTGTAATTTGCAAATATTTGACAAGTCGGTCACAATGCCCTTTTTAGTTCCATGTGCAAGTGCTTATTCATAAATGATATGCCAAGTAATCGTTAAGAGCATTTGATTCTCACTTAGCCTGTATTCCAATGTAACGTGTAACAATTCAATCATATCTACATGTAATAAAACAAAATCATATTATTCTCATGTAACATATAACAATTCAATCATTCTCACTTGACTTATATTTTCATGTAACATGTAACAATTCAATCATATATACATGTAATAGAACATAATCATATCATACAATTATGTAACATGTAAAATTAGAAATGTAACTATCATTTATCTTGTTAATATAAAATATGTACTAATGTCTAACAATTATAAAGAGAAATAAAGAAATCTCTCTGGCCATATCATCAATGGGATTTTATTCACTTACTCGGCCATTATATATGTTACTAATAGATGTAAACCTCTCCACTACACCATCACCAACCCATTTCCTATTCTCTTATCTTCTTTAAATAAACACTATATACCAATCAACTATCTTTGTTAATCAAACACTACATACTAACTAAAAATGAGGCTCTTGTCTAGGAAAGCCACACGCAACACTCATGGCCCAGATTATTCTTACTTTCTAGGAAGGCTGGAATATGAGAAAAGCCCATACTTCCTATTTCTTGTGGACAAAGGAAACAAGCCTACACATCTCCTTATTATTATTAAATATTAAATATTATTATGATCATCCCATATAACCAACTCCACTGACCACGTTTTTTATCTTTATATGTTCCTTTATCAAACCAAACAAGACAAAAACAAATAACAAATTACAACTCTTATTAGTAGTGTTTCATTATATCCCAAATCCACAACTCAAACTCAAAAAAATACCCATATCAGAATTTTCCCTTTCACATCCTTCTTTGCCCATATGACAGATTTTCTAGGAAGAATTTTATTAAATATTTTTGTACAAATTTCCAATTATCTTTTCCTAATTTCATAATTCCTTTCATCCTAGAAAAATTTGTAATTCCCTTTAATTATAACTTTTTATTCTCTCTATCAATGGATTTTATTTTCCCTCCACCTTTTTTGTTTCCTTGATTCTTATCTTTCCTAGTCTTCTATCTCACTCACATTCTCCTAACAATTAGGGTAGTAAACACATTTATAGTTAACCCTATTGCAATAGTAATCACGTTTAATTTAGTTTCCCTTCAACATTTGCAACATAGATGCTTCTTCAATTTTCGTTGTGATCTCATATGCAAATTGACTTACTTCTTAATCAACTCACTCTTGGTTTTCTTCTTATTTAAGTTTCTTAATAAACTTTTATTCTAATCATAGTAACAATTGAAGATGATTAGTGCACTTTATCATCTTCTCCATGCACTTTCATTCTTATTGTTTAAGATTCATTTTATTGCAATTTCTCTTGATTTCTTGTGAGTGATTACAACACAATAATATGATTACTGCAAGTTTTGTTTAAATGGGAAATCGATATGTACAAGTTTTGTTGGTCTTACAACTCCATAGCCAATTTCTACACCATTTCACCATCCCATAGAAACCCTCCGACATTATTGAAAATCAGTTATGGTTTTAAATCATATTAATGATAATGGTTTATGTTTATGCAGGTTTCAAGACTATGGCACCAGGTAATAAGAAAAGGATTATAACATTGGGATATTTGCAAATGGCTACTAGAGCAAAAGCTCAAGCTCAATCTCAATCCACTACATCTATGACTATTCAAGCTGAATCTCAAGCTAAAACGAATTCAACTTCAAATCAAGTAACTACTCGATCTCAATCTCCTTATACATTAATCAATTCAACTTCACTCTTTGTAGTGGCAAAAGCTCAATCCCATAGAAGTGTTTCCACAATTAATTTTGTTCAGAATGATGATTTGTCAAACACATCAAGTGATTCCATACTACAGAAATAATGAATGGTTAGTTTTTTTTTTTTTTTTTAGTACTTTCTTATTGATTTCAAATTAATTGTATTTTAAAAAATATTTTTTTTAGTTGAAATATGTCATTGCATTAAAAGACAAATAATGTAGATGTCACTTTTGTAAAGCAAAATGAAAGTAGGGAGAAACTAATTATTCCACAAGCAATTGCACATGTTTATACATCAATTTTGCATTTTTCAATTATGTAATTTTTAATTTTGCACTATTTAATTATGCAATTTTTAATTCTACACCATTCAATTCTGCAATTTTCATGACTGAGCTTTTTAATTCTATAATTTTGCTTCCAATTCTGCACTTTTTAATTTTGCAATTTTTATCACTACATTTTTCAATTCTGCACTATCTAATTCAACACTCTTCAATTCTGCACTATCTAATTCGGCACTTTTCAATTCTACAATTTTCATGACTGCGCTTTTCAATTCTGTAATTTTGCTTTCAATTATGCACTTTTAATTCTGCAATTTTTATGCCTGCATTTTTCAAATGTGTTATTTCAATTCTGCAATTTTTAATTCTGCACTATCTAATCTGTACTATTCAATCCTGCACTATAATTCTGCAATTTTTAATTCTGTACTATTCAATCATGCACTATAATTCTGCACTTTTCGTGGCTGTACTTTTCAATTTAGCAATTTTAATGCTGCACTTTTCAATTCTCTTTCTCTCTCTTGGATTTTTTTCAATTGTGTGTAGCATGTTGTTTGCTTTCAATTCATGAAAGCTATACATTTTTCAATTATGGATAGTGTTTTATCACATTTTTTTTTAATTATGGATTATGGTTTATTAAATCATTTTCATTTTTTAGCTTCTATTACAAAGAAAAATGGTCTTTGGAATGCTAGAGGCTTTGAGGTTAGAAGGAGATTGAAAGAGGGTTTGAAAAATAGTGGAGTTATAATAAATAAAAAAAATAATTTACCAGTGGATCATTCTAAAAAAATATTCAAGATGGAACTAGGAATTCTAATTTGATTGATGACACCACTTAGTTTCTTTTATTGGTCTAATATTACTAATGCTACTAAGCAAGCTCTCATCACAAAACTTGAGGTAATGTTAATTTGAATGTAGTACTTATATATGTGTTTTATATTATTCTCAGTCCTTATCTTTTTAATTTACTTCACAGAGTGAATTTGAAATAGATTTGAGTGATACATCTGCAAAAGAAGTTGTATACAAAATGATGGCTAGACGCTTCATGAATTATAAGTATCGAGGTCATATGCAGTATAAAAAGTTTTCATGTCGTGAAGAAGCATAAAAATATCCTCCAAAAGATGTCAAAGTAGATGAATGAAAGAATTATGCAAGCATTTTGCTGAGGATGAACAATTTAAGGTAAAGTAGTAATTCAATCATTTTTTGTTTAGTACAATATATATATATATATATATATATATATTGCTTTATATAGGCTCAAAGTATAGCAAACATTAGTAATCGAAAGAAAATGAAAGTCCCACACACTTCATGTTCAAAGTCTTATTGTCAATGATTATACGAAATGGTATGAGAAAATCAACTAGTATTTGTAAATACTTTTATTTTATGTTTGTTTGACACAAATGGAACTATTGATGATTTTTTTTAGGAAACTTCAAATGAAACACATGATAAACCAATTGAAATGAAACTTTACTTTGAGACACATCACAAAAAGGATGGCACATGGGTTCACTCAGAAGCTGAAGAAAATTATGCGAGAAATTATCAACACATGATATATGTGTTGCTAAAATTTTAATTAACTTCTCATTATACTTCAAATATTTTATTATGACAGGTGCAAATGGAAACTCTTCAATCACAAGAAATGCAAAAAGGCACTAAAATTACAAGAAAACAAATTCTTCAAAAAGTTTTGAAGCCAAAATCTGGTTATGCATGCGAACTAGGATATGGAGCCAAATCAAGTTCTTCTACAGAATTAGAGTTAGAAGATATTTTACATGAGGAAAAAATTGAACATGAAAAGCAAGCTACTGAACTGAAGGAGAGAATTCAAACTCAACAAGCTACAATTGATAAATTAACAGTCATAATCAATTGTGTGATCTAGTTCAAAAATTGATAGAACAAAATGGTGGTCAAGCTTCTACTGTGGCTCTTAATTTGAGTGTTTAACATGAGTATAGTTCAATATTCTAAAACTTTAGGTTTTTTAATATCATTTTTATTATATTCTAAGGTTCTTATAATTCTAAATCATATATTAATCATATATGCATATACTTTTTGCAAATGGAAAAGTACATGACCAAGTAGGGATGATTAATTCTGTTTACGTCACCAATCATATCTAATTTCATTGCTAGTTAGCCTTCGCTTTTTAATTGATAGACCTTTAAGTATTTTAATTATTTTTAAGTATATTCAATTATGCATCATGCAATTTGATGTATTAGATACAATTTTTCTTTGCTGAATTAATGAAGTTCTATTTTTAAATTTGAAAGTGATAATATATTTGTGTGCTTTTATTTGTAAATGTTAGTATTCCATTGTGAAATAAAAAAGCCCTAGAATAATCTCACTATTGTGCTATAGCCACAAAATCATCACAAACGATAAAAAATTTAAGAAATATTTTGTCTATTAAAAAATAATAAATCAATTTTGTCAATAATTAATTGTGACAAAAATATCTTCTTAGTAGTTATAGTTATGACAAAATGATTTTTGCCACTTTTAAATAATAAAATTCCAGTAAAAGAAAAATTCCTCATACTAATTTATCATCATATAAAAATCGTGAGAACAAGTTTACTCATTAAATATCTTTTGCGACAAAATATAATTTATCATAATATAGAAATAGTGAGAACAAGTTTGCTCATTAAATTTCTTTTATGATAAAATAAATTTATCATTATTAAATTATTGTGAGAAGGTCTTTTTCCCACAAATATATTTTATGAGAATAATATTTTGTCAAGTCTAAAATTGTGAGAACTTTTTGTGTCAGAAATTACATTTTTACAGGTTGTACTTTAACTTTGACTTGTAATTAATTGTGACAATTTTATTTTTTGTTACAAAACTTTACTCGTTAGATATTTTTATGACAAAATATTGTACTTTGACTTTTGACTTGTAATTAATTGTGACAATTTTATTTTTTGCGACAAAAATTTACTCATTAGATATTTTTATGACAAAATAAATTCATCATTATTGATTTATTATGAGATGGTCTCTTTTCTCACGAATATATTTTGTGATAATAATATTTTGTCAACTCTAAAATTGTGAGATTTTTTTTTTTGTCAAAAACTATGATTTTATCACAAAAAATTCATACTTTGGCTTTTGGGTATAATTAATTGTCACAAAAGTTAATTTTTATGATAAACATAATTTGTCAAAAAAGTTATTTTTTTATGATAAACATAACTTGTTATAATTAATTATGATATTGTGGCAAATTTATATTTCTCACAAAATAGTTGTTAAGACAAGCTTATCTTGACAAACTTGGTGACTAACTAATTTCACCATATTATGTTAATCCTTATGAATTTAACATTTATTGTGATAAAATAATTTGTAGCAAGAAGTCAAATTTCTTGTAGTGCACCTAGGATCTTAAGCTTACGATCACATTGCCTTCAACACTAATTCACCAACCTTTATCAAGCTTATCTTAAACCTTTTATTGAAGGTGTGTGGCATCTTTGCTTATTATAACTAAATTTGGTAAAAGGCATTCAACCTCTTCTCATCCAATAGAGCCATCTGGTCATATTGGTTTTTAGCCCCTTGATACTTAGCAATCTTCATCTCTACCAACACTCGCAGAGACTTCATCTCCATTTATGCTAGCAAAACTGCATTCATTCCATACATCAGAGAGAAAGGTGTCATCCCTATTGATGGTTTGACAATGGTTTGGTATCCCTATAGTGAAAAAGGTAGGTTTTGCACCCAATCTTTGTAGGTTTCCACCATGTTGGCCAGGATATTTCTGACATTCTTATTTGCCACCTCAACTATGTCATTGGTTATGGTCTACAAGGTGACGATTTATGGTGAATCACTTTATACTTTTATAAGATCATCCTAACTTTGACCTAAAAATGTACACCATTATTAGTCACAATATGATGTCATACACCATAATGATAAATAGGTTTTTTTTATATGAATCGACCATTTGCTTTACCTCCAGCTTTTTGAAAGACTTAGCTTCTACAAATTTTCAAAAGTAGTTAATTGCCACCATAATGTACTTATTTTCCTTAGCAGAAACTGGTTTGATTTCTCTAATAACATAAATACCCTATGCTACAAACAACTAAGGTGAAGTCATGTTTTGTAATTCTATTATGGCAGGTGGTTGAGGCATGAACCTGGCATTTGTGACAACTTCTTACGATTATGATGTAATCTTATGCCATAGTTATCCAGTAGTATCCCATTCCTAAGATTTTGTTACCTAAAGTTATCCCATTCATATGGGGATCATAAACACTTATATATACCTCTTACATCACCTTATTGGTGTCATGTTTTATCAAACACCACAAATGAATCCTATATGGCATTCACTTATATACCATGCCATTGTAAACCATGAACTATAGTGCTAACCTCTAAGTTACATACCTATCCCTATTTTTTGCACCCTTGAGATACATGCCACTTCTTAAGCATCTTTACACATTATAGTACCATAGGCGATTTTCTATTATAACCTACATCATCCTTTCCCCAGTATAGCATGGTGTTATGGATTTGAGTGTTGGTAAAGGTTTCATTGGCATTCATTCAAGTCCATCCCACATAACAATTAAGGTAGCTAGTGCATTTGCCATCATGTTCTCTTCTTGTAGGAGGTGATGAATTTATAATCCTCTAAAAGCTTTGGCCCAACAACTTCAAATATTTCAAGTATAGTCTTAATCATTCTTTTTTCAACTCCCACTCATCTACCACCTAAGAAATGACAAGTAATAAATCTTTGAATACCTACATTATCCTTATCATTATTTAAATGAGTGATTCTAACCTAAATGCATATACTTCACACTTTACCATATTGTTGGTTACCATAAAGTTAGCTTCTTGGCCATAAAAAATAATTCTCTATCAGGTGAAACCAAAATTGCTATTATGCCTACTCTTATCTTCTTCACTGTTTTGTCAAAGTACGTCCTCAACCCTTTAGGCTCTATTACTCCTATGCCTTTGTCAAATAACTAGGGAAGTTTTTACTCTTCTTTATAAGCAGTAGTTATGCTATGCACTCTACAACTGCCCTAGCCTTGATCATTTTGTTTGTTACATACTTGATATCAAATTTCACTTGAAGTATTAGTCATTTTTCTAACTTTCTAGTTATGGATAAGGCTTCATGTAGGTACTTGATCGGGTTAAGGTTTAAGACAACCTCTATTTAGTAGGATTGAAAATATTGTCATAACTTCTTCATAGCCCAAACCATTACAAGACATATATTCTCTATCTGGTTATATTTTTTTAATACATAAGCAACTTTTTATTGAGGTAGTATACAACGTGTTCATTCCTTTCTCTACTTTTCTATGTGAACATTGCTCCCATAAGTCTCTCTTCTATTATCAAGTACATAATAGATTGTCTCAATATTGATTTATTAGATAAGTACTATTTTATCCTTTTAAAGGCCTTTTGACATTGTTCATTCCATACTATCGGTTGGTCTTTCCTCAACAATTTAAAGATTGGCTCACAAATGTAGTAAGTCAAGCTATGAACCTACTATTGTATTAGAGGCAACTTAGAAATCCTTGGACCTCTTTTTCTATCTTTGGTGCAAGCATATCCCAAATGTCTTTTACTTTATTTGGATCCATATTGATTTCCATGTTGCTTATCACATCTCTCAATAACTTATCTGTGGTAAACCTAAACATGCATTTCTTTGGATTAAGCTTAAGGTTATACTAGCCTACCCTTGACAATAAATTTTTCAAGACCTCAAATTACCCATCTCAAGTTTTTGACTTTACCATCATGTCATTGACATATACCTTCACCTCCTTGAATAACTGGTGACCATCCATTGGTAAATTACTTTTGCATTCTTTAACCTAAATGGAATTACTCGATAATAATACTTGCCATATTTAGTGATAAAAATAGTCTTCACATTATCCATAATAGCCATGAGGATTTGGTTATAGGCAAAAAATCCATCCACGAAAGAGTACATGATGCAAGTTTCAAAATTGTCCCTCAAGACATCAATGAGAGGTAAAGGAAAGTAATCTTTGGGGCATGCCTTATTCAGGTATTAGTAATCCCCACACATACTCAACTCGTTCATTCATCCTGGCCAACCATTTCAAGTATTTAACCGTCTTCAAAAATTTAACCTTTATTGCCACTTCTTCTTTCACCAACTGAGACAATTATGGTCTCATTCTCCTAAGCTTATATTTTATTGGTCTTATGTGTTAATAGGTAGGCATCTTATGCTCAACTATTTGTCGATCAACCCATGGCATATCCTTACAAGTCCATGTAAAAACCCTTAGATACTTTTTTAATAACTATTTAAATATCCTTCTTTCCACCAGTATGATTGCTGGTAATGAGTAAGATTTTTCCATTTTTCTATGTGCCAATATTAAATATAGTGTTATGCATGGAATTAACATTAAATATGTTCATGAAATGATCCATGTCATGCACAATATCATCAAGAAAGTCATTCGACATGTAAGCAAAATCATCATTTATTACCTTAAGCTTTGAAATAAATACATGATCATCCTCAAATATGTTAGAGACTAAAACATCAGAGATGTAAAGGAGGGGGACTCCTTAAAAGGTGGAACTAGGTTTTTCAGTATCAACCTTTTCCTGATTCTTCTTTTTTTCACCCATATTCTCATTAATTATTTAATGGGAAGTCTTTGATCCATCAATCAAACTTGAAATTAGCTTCACTATTATTTTCTATATTAATCATAACTTTCATAGCCACTTTGAATTCTTACTTCATCTTATCAAAGCCTAACTCAATTGTTAGAAAGTTTCTTATAATGCCATTCCATCTTACTAAGCCTATTCAACCCCTTACGATTCATCTTATGCCTTTTTACCTTTCCCATTCTCGATGGAGTTAACAACCATGCTTTTAATGCTTGCCAAGTTAATCCCCACATATATTCCTTGAACATAGCTACTTGGCTCAATCTATCCCTATTCTAGATCTTTATAAGGTACTACTAGTTTAGCACATTTCTTTTCAATCAGTTTGCCTATCTCCCAAATCGGTTGGTTTAAGATGCATTGCGTGAACACCTCATCTAATTTTTCATAAGAAATCTTTTTCTGGTCCTTCTATGGCCAACTGGCTTGTGAGCCATACAACATTGCAAAAAGATCTTCTTCTCCATTTTCCTCAACCTCTATCATTTTCTTCCTTTTTCTCTTCTTCTTTCCCTAATGGTCCTTTTCTTTCAATGAGTTTCGATAGTTCCAATGTCCATATTCCACATCCTAGACATGCATTTGTGTAAATGCCTTCTTCAGATCATCAAGGGAGTCAATTTCTATGATTTCTTCCCTTATTTCCTTAACCACTGCTCCCTTCTTTAAAAATAAATCTAAAAATGGCGCTCAAAGGTTTTACTTACCACCTTTTGTGGTTTATAAGAAAACCTAAAATTGCTCTCATAGTTTGAGTAAAGATGAGCAAGATTTTGATACATCAATAGAATTTTTACCTAATCCTTTTCCTCGAAGCAAATTCATTTTTTTCATTATGCTAAATACCTTCGAATCTACATAATTATCCATAATCCTAGCAACTTAAAAACCTCTAAGGTTTAGAATAATTATGCTCAATAAATATACCACCTCTCTCACTTTGGTGTAAATCGTACCTATCTTCCTCTCATAAGGGATGTTGACCTTTTGATGCATAGTGGATGGCATTCGCCCTAAAGGAGATAATGTGGTCTCCCTAACAATAATGAGAAAGTGATAGGAATATCTAATATAATGAACTCCATTATAGCTTCCATAACCCCATTTTCATCATAGTCTGAAATACCCTAATGGCTAGCATTTTGTTGACATTGTAGTCCTGAATGATACTATTAGATGCCTCAAATATGTCGTAAACACTCCTAAATTTTAGTACTAACTTTGAAGGGCAAATGTTGATATCTGACCCACCATTTATTGATATGAATGTGGGTAA
The DNA here is from genome assembly GCA_949677035.1 of Omphalea diandra. NCBI lineage: Eukaryota > Viridiplantae > Streptophyta > Magnoliopsida > Malpighiales > Euphorbiaceae > Omphalea > Omphalea diandra. The sequence goes on along the minus strand of CATIWR010572867.1, from coordinate 23,692 downwards.
CTTATCCTAAACTCATATGTAATGTTGTTACCTTTACTTAAGGATCTTTTAAGAATCAAGCCATGAAACCTTGATTCCCAACTAGACCTCTAGAAAAATTGTTCTAGGAACCTAAGTCATAAAGAATTAAATGGTATTTACTAACTAAACATAGAATAAACTAAGTCAATTTTAAGTTTAGAATTAAATAATTTTGTAAATGCAATTAAGCCTTCACTTAAATAGCCTCACCAAGTTTTTTCAAAAACCAAAGAGAAAAATAATTTCTTATAAGAAATTAGAATTATATTCATCAAAATTAAGAGCCAAATACATGGTTTGGATGACTTATTTACAGACATTGCAATGTTTATCTATTTAGGAATAAAGATTGATTCCTATAAGAGAAACTTTTAAAGGTAACACTAAGTCCATACTCACCAAGCAAGTCTATCATATAAGCATTATCATTAATCTTTTATAAGACTAGAAATGTATCATTAACTCTTAGGTTTAATTTAAATTTTTCTTTGATTAGGAAACCTTTTCTTCCTAAAATGCATCCAAACCAAATCACTAGGTTTAAACACAAGCTTTCCATGTCCTTTATTATCATGCTTAGCAATTTGTTTATTTCTCTTTTTAATGTTCATGCAAATTTTTCACAAAATTAGCTTTCTTTTTGCCATCGAAATCCATTCTCATATCCAAAGGTAAAGGAAACAAATCGAAAGGACTCGGTGGAACAAAACCATAAATAATCTAAAAAGGATGATAATGAATATGCACACTACAATTATATACAAATTCAATTAGTGCACATAATCTTCCCATGTTTTCAAACTCTTTTTAACCAACACCCTCAATAATTGTCCTAATGTCTCTATTCATAACTTTAGTTTATCCATCCATTTATGGGTGACAATTAGTAGAAAATAATAATTTAGTCCCTAATTTATCATATAGTATTTTTAAAATAAACTCAAAAATCTTGTATCTCTATCACTAATAATAGTTTTAGGCACACCATGCAAACTCACAATTTCATTGAAAAATAAGTTTGTAACCATAATGATATTATCAATTTTGTGACAAGTATGCCATTTTGGAAAAAAGATCAACCACAATATAAAATGAATCATTGCCCTTTTTGGACCTAGGCAAACCTAAAATAAGGTCCATTGAAATATCAATCCAAGGCACACTAGGAATGGGTAAAGGCATGTATAATCCTTGAGGTTTAGATTTAGATTTATTTTATTAACATGCAACATATATATCACGAATCTTTTATACATCCAATCATATATTAAGCTAGTAAAAGTGTTCATATAAAACATCTAAAGTCTTTTTGCACACCAAAGTGCCCATCAAACCCCTATCATATGTGTTCCTCATAAACAACTCTCACAAACAACAATTATGCACACAATTTATTATCCTTAAACAAGAATCAATTATGCTTAAAGTACTTTTCAAGAGTAACCTTTTTCATATGCAACATAAAATTTTCTAAAGTCATGACCTTGATCATACTAATCTTTAATGTATTCAAACCCTAATAACTTAGAGTAGAAAGAAGCACATGCCTATTTGATATTACATTAGCAATAATAGTTTCATTACCTTGTTTATACCTTATGACATATGGACAAGACTCTATGAACTCACTCCATTTCGCATGTCTTTTATTAAGCTTTTGTTGTCCCTTGAGGCACTTCAAGCTTTCATAGTCAATGTGAATCATTAATTCCTTTAGCCAAAGATAGTGTTTTCATGTTTGTAGTGCTCTCACCAAAGCATATATCTCCTTGTCATAGGTTGGGTATTTCAAAAATGCTTCCTTAAGCTTTTCATTAAAATAGGTAATGGGATTTCCTTCTTGCATGAGCATGGCTTCAATAAACTCAATACATCACATTCAATTTCAAAGGTATTAATAAAGTTAGGCAGATCTAATACAGGTGCACTAGATAATATAAATTATAGAAAAGTAAAAGCATTTTGTTGTGGATCCCCTATTTGAAGCCAGCACTTTTCTTTATCACTTCAATTAGTGATGCAACTATTATGCTAAGAACTTTGATAAAATGCCTATAAAAGCTTGCCAATCTATAGAAAGAATACACATCTCTAACACTTTTTTGGAATAAAGCAATCCTTATTATGTTTGATCTTTTTCTCATCCATCATGATTCCTTGTCCACCTATCATAAAACCTAAAAACATAACTTTGTTTGTACAAAAAAAAACATTTTTTAAGGTTAGTTATAACATCCTTATCCTTATTCATTAAATTGTCATATAAACATATTCATTGTATAAATAACTTGTAATTTAACATGAGCATATGCATTTGATAAATTGTCATTTGTATGTGAATTTGACAAGCATGATGATGACACTTGCACCATTACATTCAAGGCACTTGAACATAGAAGTGATGTTTGCATAGTTGCATGAAAAATTATCATATGTTATGTGTATGTTATAATATCATAAATAAGGGTGTTTTAGAGCTTATTTAAAAGTATGAGGAGTATTTAGGGATTACTATATGGATGGAGGTGATGAAGGAGTGGAGAAGAGGGATTGAAAGAGGAAATTTGATCTTCCAATCAATAATAGCAAGCCACCATGATTGGCCTTATTAAAATAGGTACACAAATTGCATTTTGCTTCCTTTAGGAGCATATTAGAGAGGAAAAATGTGAGGGACAACAAAAGAAAGAGAGAGCTAGGGAGGAAGAAGAAGAAGAAGAAGAAGAAGAATATGAAGAAGAAGAAGAAGAACAAAGGTACCTAAAAAGAAACCCTAAGCTTTTCTAGTTTTAGCAAAATGGGTAAGTGATTTTATCTTCTTATTACATGAAATTCCTCTCTCATAACATGTTAAACATGCATAATTAGTAATAATTATGGAGTAATTTGAGGTAGAGCTTATGTATGGAAGTTGAAGCTCAAGAGAATCAAGAACTGATTGAGTTGGTTTTATTGTTAGAGCTGGTTGTTGCACCTACAATTTCATAACCCTAGAAGAGGAATTATGGAAAGTGTAAACTATGAAATTTTTAGGTTTATACCTCATCTAAATTTATGTAAAAACATGTTTGCTTAATATGGTGTGTGTAAAGAGCTATGGCTCCTTGAATAGGTTTGGTTCATAAATTGTTAAACTCTCCTCAATCCGACAGTTTTCATATATTTAATGACCTTATATATTAATTTATCCAAAGTATAAAACATCAAAATTTTATAGTTATATTCTCTCTAAGTGCTTATAAAATAGTTTTGCATAATTTATTATGTGGAAAGAAATATTGCTCTTTGATTATGAATAACCATGAACTTTATGAAACCTATTCAATTTCTTAATTCTCTTTTTCAAGAATTTGATGGCCATAGAATGGGAATTTGGAGATGTACCAAACTTAAACTTGTAGAGTTATGTATCATATAGATTCTTGTAAAATATGTTTGCCAAATTTATCATGGTTGATGAGATATTGCCCCTTCATCATGACTGATTCTTAACATGTTATAACCTACTCATTTTTAGATTGATCATATCTTTTGATGCCTTTAAAAATGGACTTAGACAATATATAAATATTAAAATGTTTTTTTAAGTGTTATATCACATCATGTAAATCATTTTTGCTATTGGATTTGTACAATTTTAGATATGTCCAATATTGTAAAATCTGATTAAATTGAGATCACATTGAAATATAGGCCTTATATGACTTGATCATTGACTATGTTGTGTCATTATATGTGTAGTTTATACATAAAAAATAATCAAGTTATTTAGGCAAGTATAGAAAGATTATAGTGAGAGTGTCACAAGGTCAGATTGCCAAACAAAGATAATAAGCATAAGTACTAGATCCACTCGCATGGAACATGGCCATAGTTGCATATCAAACAAGCAAACTCATTTTGACATTTTATATTGAAATATGTATCGAATATTAGGATCTCAACACATCGAGGAAGCCTAAGAGGGAGGTTCAAACCTACCATAAAAGTTGGTTATGTCGAAGGTGAGTTAAAGCCATAATTGGATTCTAATGTATATTTGTGATGATTTTATGACATGTTTGGGTTCTATTATTTGTATATGTGAATGAATTGTGATATTTTACATATAATGTAATTCAAGTGAGAATTATAAGATCTTAATGATTACTTGTTACATCATTATGAATGAACACTTGCATATGAAACTAAAAATGTTGTGACAAACTTGTTAAACACTTGAAAATCACTTGGAAAAAAAAACCAATATGTCCTAATATGGCACATTTTATTGATCAAATGTGTTGTCCCTTGGTGCCCTAAAAGGGGGGTTGAATAAGGTAATGGCAAGTAATAACAAGTAAGAACATGTGCGAAAATAATGAAGAATCAAGACAACCAATTTATAGAGGTTGCATATGTCCTCTCATCTAATATTCTCACTAGAGCCTTTCACTAACTAAATAGCTGATATGTGTTATTAACTACCTTTACAATAGTAATTGATAGGCACTAACAAGCCGTTACAAGTATACTTATAAGTATAAGACCATTTCCCAAAGTACTTTACATGTACTACCTTAAACCTACCATAAAGTAAGGTTTTAGATCTTCTAAGATCTCATAACCAAAGGTTTTCTCAAATGAAATTATAACTTAGAAAGTTGAGAAAAACTCTCTCACTTAAGTAATAAACAATTCACAATACACTTATAAGATATGCTTCATTTAATTGAGAGTTTTGAGTGAAGTCTAAAAGCTTATTCTTTGAACTCTATTTGTGAAGATATCTCTTACAAGCTTTGACAATGATATTCTTTATCAACTAGATTACTCTTCTTTCACCCCTTTTATTTAAAGATAACTTTCACTATAAAAAAATACTCACTTTTGGACATTTTCTCATTTTTATTTTTATTGTAAGAGGGTCCTTTTATAATCAAAGACACGAAACTAACCATCTAAAATAAGGTTGTCACTTCATATCACTAGAGTATACACTCAATGCCTATTGGACATTCTCCACTCTTATTGTTCAGTCATCAAACGGGTGATTTTCAAATAAAATACAAGTTTAACGATAGTTATTATTATTAAAACTCCTACTAGAACTAACTGTTAGAGAAAGATTTGCCTAGACATTTCTCTCATGTCTTTTTCAATTATTTATTCAACAACTCTTCAATCATTGTTGGCAATTCTCAACACTTATTGGAATTCAACTTCAACTCATGTTGAGATATAAATAATACCTGTAACAAATTTCTAGGAAAATATGAATTTAATGTTTGTTTTTCAAGATTTTCAACAATACTTCAATGGTTATTGGTGAACATCCAATGCCCATTGAAAGTGATCTCAATGCCTATTGTGTAGTTAAGAGCGTTTCATTAGAGGGTCTAGAGACCTTAGCTCTGTTTACGAACTTCTACAATGCCTTTTGGTGGAATCCAACACCTGTGTTGAGATCTTGAGAATTTTGCTCAAATCAAGTCACATAGTCCAACGTCTTGTTAAGATGTCAAGAGTCACACCCGTTACGAATTGCAACACCTGTTACGAAAAGACTTGAATAGCTTAAGTGATTATGTCATTTAAGGCTTGTTATGCTTGAGAAAAGAAATGCCAATTGAGAGGTCCATAAGACCTTACTCATACTTGGGTGTCATTTCAACACCTATTAAGATGCTTCAATGCTCGTTGCTAGAGTCACAATGCTTATTAAATTAGGGCAACACCCTTTCAAGTTGAATATTTAGAGTTTTCACCATAACTCTATCTCCAAACATCCTTATTCAATAAATTGATGTACCTATAAGATTTTACACAAACAATTTAGATAAAGGTTAAATTTTTGAAGTGTTTGTAATCATTAAAACAAGATGGGTTCACCATTTTCCAAAGCTAAGTTCAGCATTCACCCCCTTTTTTTATGATGACAAATAATTTACCAAAGTTAATCAGACTTAAAAAAAATGGAAAGTGCACATCATATAATGGAGTTAATAAAATTAAGTATATCAAAATTTCAAACAATATGATTTACCACTAAGTGCATAAGTTATAACAATATGTTCATGTTACTCCTCCTTAATTTCATATTATATGCACTATTATAACAAGTCCTCATATCAAGTTATTTTCCATAACAAGTTCACATATATGCTCCTCTTTGTATATTAAGTCATTACTATGCACATACTCAATTACTTCTCCTTTACCATGTACATCTATGTTTTACATATCACATTTTTCATTTGCCTTTCTTTGTATTCATTTACCTTTTTCTTTTGCCTTTGGTACATCATCATTATCTTTTGTTTTTTCCTTTACCTTCTTCCCCTTTGTTATTATCAAAAAGAAATAGACAAGAATAGTAATAATAAATAGTTAACATTTTATTGCATTAAAACTATTATCCATTACATCAACTATTTTTGAGAAAGAAAACAAAGACAAAAGAAATGAAATAAAGTAAATATGTAATGTGAAGGAGTAGGGAAATCGACTTAAGATAAGGTTTCTAGGAATGGTTTTAAGGTTTGTCGTTGGGCTCATCTGCTTTATCTGGCTTAATTAAAGTGCTTGAAGTCTTTGGTTGCAAGTTCAACCCCTGCATTATCCAACCTAAAATTTTGATTGATGTCCTTCACGTGCCTTTGAAGTTTTTGCACTTTCTGAGGTAGGGAGACAGTAGAAGATTCAACCATTTCTACTATTTCGAAATGGTCTCTAGTTACTTAAGAACTTTTCTCTTAAAGACAGTGAGAGATGGATTGATGTAGCAGGAGCAAGAGCACTTATTCCAATCCCTTTTGTTGTTGCAACCCCTGTTCTTATTACTTCCTCAATGTCCTCATTTTCCTCTTCCTATTAAGGAATTTCTCCTTCTTCTGGTACCCTCTTACTTAGACCAAAGTCCAATCTTTGCAAGATTCCCATGTTGAGAATCATCTTCTCACTGATAGATTCATTATGTGGCAGTTTTTCCAACACAATGTTTTTCTCTTCCAATTTATCATCTATTTAGAGATTAGCTTTCACATATTTGGCAATTCTTATGATGTAGTGACCCATCATAAACTCATTGGTTTTGTCCACCTATTCATCTATCCATTACATTAAGAACAATGGATTGTTAATCTTTTGTTTGTTCTTTATGCATCAAAGATAGAACAGGTCAGTGATTATGCAATTATCATTTGACTCAACTGTCCCATTTATATTCCATGTGATGAATCAATGGGTTATTCTCAAGGCTTGACTTTTTATTTTGGATGCCTTGCTATTTTTGCTATTATAATTACTATTTCCATCAGTAATAGACTTTTAAAATTGATTTACATTAACCTTTAATGCAGGAGGAGGCTCTGAATCCCTGAGGTAGTAGCATTAAAGCACTTTGCTAAATCATTTTGCCTTAAGGTGTGCTTCTTTCCAAACAATCTAAATTTTATTAAGCCTTCCCAGCATACACATCACAGTCACCACCCAACACCTCTAAAGTGGTGAGGAACTCTACCATAAGCTCTAAATAAGAGGGTTCATTAATGTGACAAAATAACTCTCATCTAATTCCCACCATAGGCACATCTACTTTTTCAGCTAGCCCATATATTTGAAGATGGCTCCACTCAAGAAACTTTCCACCTCCTACATGCCTTTTTAACAGTTTTAGAGCCAAATCATTCTCTTTTTTAGTCTTGAGATGGAACTGTTTAAGAAAGAAAGGAATATACTTTATTTCTATCACTTTTCCTTTCCCTTTGCATTCTGAAATTGGTTTTGATTTCTTGGTTATTGTTAAGCTGAGGATGGTTCTATAATTTGTTTCTTCTGCTGGGCAAGCGTACATGTTAGATTCTCCTTAGTCTTGGAGCAATAGTAGGAGGGTGAGGATTTTGTACCTCTTAGTTTATTCTAGTTTAGTGTCATTGATTAAATGTTAAGGGGTTTGATGCAAGTGAGTATGCAAAAGAAATAGTAGCAATTTGAGAGAGAGAGAAAGAGAGAGAATTGAAAGCACAGTAAAGAAAAAAGGAAATTGACTTCAGGGTTAGAGAGGTTTTATATAGAGGCTAAGTGAGCCCCCTCATCTTTTTAAAATATGACCACTGGGAATGTTCAACGATTGTAGTGATTTGAACAATAACTATTATACATGACTGTTAGTTTGCTTAAGCAATTATTTTTCATCCAATGATGATGGCTGCTTGTAATGATCCATTCAAAATACACAATGATCATAGAGACTGATAGATGCAAAATGAGGAACTCACAAATAACACAATGGTCATTAAGAAACACATAATGGCCATTTGCCAAGTTTTTCAAAACAGAACTAAATTTAAAACAAAATTGTCAAAGATACAACCATTTTGAAAACTTAGTTCATGAATATTATTAATCAAACTCAATGATATAGTAATGGATTCAATTAAGGTACGGACATTCTGATGAAGATTATACATAATTAAAATCCTTAGCTTGTTGAGTCTAAAGACTTTAATGGAAATCGATTCAAGTAACATATCAAGTATCAACCAACAATAATTATACATGGATTGACAAAGGTGAAGAAAAAGTACCTGTTAAAGATAATCCAAAGTATTCCCATCAATCATACCAAGTTCTCCTTTGATGAATTACATATTTCATCACAAAGAGTTTTAGTAAAAATATATTTCAATTGATGGTTAGAATTAACAAATTCTAATACAATACCTCCATTATTAGCATTATCCTTTAGGAAATGATGTTTATTGTCTATATGCTTGCTCCTAGAATCTTATATGGGATTTTTAGACAAATTGATGGCACTAGTGTTACCACACTTAATGACTACTTGACTTATAATTACTTTGTAATTAAGAAGTTATTGCTCCATCCATAAGATTTGAGCATAACAAAGGCCAGCTGCTATATACTCAACTTCAATAGTTGATAAAGCAATTGAACTTTGCTTTTTGCTCTAAGACACTAAGCATTGACCATGCAATTGACATGTGCCTCAAGTAATCTTTCTATCTAAGGTACACCAAGTAAAATTAGTATCATAATTGCATTCAATTCAAATGAAGTACTCTTAGGATACCAAAGTCCTAAGTTAGGAGTAGCAACAAGGTATTTGAGTATGTCAGCTTGCAAATGAGACTCCTTGGGATTAGATTGATATCTAGCACATAAAAAAACAATGAACATAATATCAAGCTTAAAGGATGTGGGATAGAGTAGACTATCAATCATAACTCTACATAATTTTTGATCCACAACCTTACCATATTCATCCATGCTTAGCTTGATGTTGGTGCTAATTAGAGCTTTGCATGGTATGTTGTTTTCCATGCCAAATCTTTTGATTAGTTCCTTTGTATATTTGGCTTGGTTGATGAAGATTCATTTCTTTCTTTGCTTAATTTGTAATCCCAAGAAGAATTTGAGTTCTCATATCATGCTCATCTCAAATTCTCTTTTCATTACTTTAGAAAAATCTTCATATAAGCAAACATTAGGAGCACCAAATATGATATCATTTACATATATTTGCACTACTATTAGATCTCCATTTTTCTCTTCAGAAAAGAGTGTTGTGCCTGCCAAACCTTTAGAGAAACCTTTCCTTATAAGAAAGTTGCTCAACTCTCATACCAAGCTCTTGGAGCTTGCTTCAAGCCATATAGGGCCTTGGTATGCTTGAACACATGGTTAGGAAAGCAATGGCTTTCAAAACTAGGGGTTGTTCAACATATACTTCCTCATCAATATAGCCATTATGAAAAGCACCTTTGACATCCATTTGATATAACTTGAAATTCATATGAGATGCAAATGCAAGTAAAATCCCAAAAGCTTTAAGTCTTACAACTAGTGCAAAGGTCAAATCAAAGTCAATTTCCTTTTTTTGGTTATAGCTTATGGCTATGAAACGAGCCTTGTTCCTAATGATACTTCCATGCTTGTCTAGTTTATTTTTAAAAACCCATTTGGTTCCAATAATGGAATGATTATAAGGTATAGGAACTAAAGTACACACTTGGTTCCTCTCAAATTGATTGTGTTCATCTTGCATAGTAAGTACCCAATATTCATCTTTAATGGCCTCATTTATGGTCTTAGGATCAATGAGCAAAATAAAAGCAATATTGGTCCATGTATTTTTAAAAACAAATCAAGTTGTTACTCGACTTGATGGATCACCATGGATGAGATCTTTTAGATGATATTTCTTAAAGACCAAGCTCCTTTCTAATTGAGTTTGCTCTTCATTTAGAGTAGGAAAAAGTGGATTTATATGTTCTTCACTTCTCATGTCTTGTGACTTGTCCACATTTTTTCCTTCTTTTCCAATGTTCAGCTTACTCATAGGACCTGCAAGATCATTAAAATCTTTTTCTCCTCTTAAAGAAGTGGGATTAGATTCATTAAATACAACATGCATAAACTCCTTTATAATAACTATTGCATTATTGAAGACTCTATACCCTTTGCTGGTAATAGAGTATCCATGGATAATTCCTTCATCTGATTTGGAGTCAAATTTGCTAAGGTTGTCTTTAGTGTTTAGAATAAAGCACTTGTAACCAAAGGCTATGAATATGCAATCTTAGGCTTCCTATTATTCCATGACTCATTGGAGTTTTCTTAATAGGGTCTTACTAAGACTCTATTTAAGACATAACAATAAGTGTTTATAGCTTTAGTCCAAAAATACTTATGAAGATTATACTCATTTAACATGGTCCTAGCCTTATATTCTTCCTTTATACCATACCATTTTGTTGTGGTATTTTAGGAGTTGAGAAGTTATGCGAGATACCTTACTCATCATAGAAATTATGAAACTTAACATCTCAAACTCTCTTCCATGGTTACTTCTAATATAGGAGATTTTCATATCCTTTTGGTTTTGAATTCTCTTGGCAAAGATCTTAAAAGCACAAAACAAGAATCCTTATGACGAAGGAGTAATGGCAAAGTATATCTAGAGTAATCATCTACTATGACAAATGCATGCCTCCCAAGCTAGATACTCTAGTGGGTCCAAATAGATCCATGTAAAGCAATTGTAAAAGTCTAGGAGAACTTACCTTGTTATTGGCTTTGAATAAAGATGTTGTCCTAGGTTAGTCATACATTAGTCAAAACTCTCTTTTGATCTTGACAATATAGATTGGTTTATTCTAACATCAATTTAAGTGTTAATTTTATAGATTTTTAGGTAGGATTGTACTAGAAGATGAATGGGAGTCTAAATCTACAGTATTATGAAAGGCCTTCTAAATCATGACAGCAAGTAATTGAGCTTAGAAATTTTATTTCTATGTTTCACAAAGGGAAGGAAGTTTAGATACACTAACTGTATGTTAAAAACCTTCCCTAGTCAGACATGATCTAGGCTTCCCCGCCTCACAACATCCATTAGAGCATCAGTCCCTCAAACATCTAGTATTGAGGTAATTGGGAGGAAGAGTGCTCCTAGGAATAAGACACCTATGCCCAAGGGCAAGGGGAAGGTACCTCAAGGCTTCCCCCTCTCATAATATTCATTAGAGCATCAGTCCCTTAAACATCTAGTATTGAGGTCATTAGGAGGAAGAGTTCTCCTAGGAATAAGCCACTTATGCCCAATGACAAGGGGAAGGTACTTCAAGGCTCAAAGCCTAAGCCTAAAGAGGCTAATCATGTATTCATCTACATTAAGAAGCATGCTTACCCAAACACATGCAAAAAATTCACTTCTACTTCTAATCATTCATATACATGCTCACACTCTCACTACTGTGGCATAAAAGGGCCCCTACTCATACCAAAGTTATTTATAAGAGAAAGACTTAAAAGTCTAAGCTCCAATGTCACTATTGTATGAAGTTTGGTCACATAAAAATTTTCTGCTATAGTAGGAAGGCTCACCTCAAATTAGAGGACCCTTTAATACCTAAGCTACGAGGGCCCAAGTATGTTTGGTACCTAAACAAAGATGATTTGTTTTTATTGTGTAGGAATGTATGACAACCACTAATGAAGATAATGATTGACATGTGGATAGTGGGTGCTCAAAGCACATGACTAGCAATAAAAGCTATTTATAACCATAAAAGAGAATGAAAGAGGCAATGTCACTTTTGGAAACAATGTTAAGGGTAAGGTAATTGGCATTGGAACAATTGGTAAGAATGGTTATTCATTTATTGACAATGTTCTTTTAGTAGAAGGTTTATAACATAATTTGTTAAGTGTAAGTCAATTATATGATAAAGGTAATAAAGTCACCTTTCACCCTAAAGAATGGTGGGTTACCACTTTGGTAGATAAGAAGGTAATCTTTAACAGTGAAAGGAGAGGCAATACTTATTTAATTGACTTAGATAATTTGGCTAACCAATCCTTCAAGTGTATTGTGTCTCTTATCAATAAAGCTTGGCTTTGGCATATAAGACTTGGTCATGCTAGCATGGAGCTCCTACAAAGCCTATCTAAAGGAGAGTTAGTGGAAGGTCTTTCTAAGCTAAAATTCTCCAAGGATAAGACATGTGGACCTTGCCAAATGGGCAAGCAGCATTAAACTTCCTTCAAGTAAACAATGTTATAAGTACTTTTAGACCTCTTTAACTTATCCAAATGGACTTAATTAGACCCACTAATAGTTCTAGTTTAAGTGGGAAGCACAATGCATTCATCTTAGTTGATGATTACTGTAGGTTTACTTATATATCCTTTCTAAATCATACATATGACACTTTTTATGCTTTTAAAAGTTTTGCAAAAAGAGTTCAAAATGAAAAATGTTACTTGATTTCTTCTATAAGAAGTGACAATTGAAAGGAATTTCAAAATGAATCTTTTGAAACTTATTGCTTGGAGAATGAGATTTCTCATAACTTTTCTACTCTTAGAACACCATAACAGAATGATGTTGTAGAGAGAAAAAGTAGGACATTAGTAGAGATGGCTAAAACTATGCTAAATGATTATTTTTTGCCTAATTACTTTTGGGTAAAAGCCACTAATACTTCTTACTATATTGCTAATGGTGTTTAAAAATTCTCATTCTCATCAAAACTTTTCTGAGCTTTGGAATGGTAGAAAACCTATGATTTCATACCTTAGAGTCTTTGGGTGCAAGTGCTACATTCTAAATACTAAGGGCAACCTAGGAAAATTTGTTTCTAAGACAAATAAAGGTATTTTTCTAGGCTACTTCAGCTCTAGTAAAGCTTGTAGGGTATTCAACAAAGATACTATGGTAGTTAAAGAGTCAATGAACATTGTGTTTGATGAATCTAGTAAACTTGATCTTGGAAAATGTTCTCTTATTTATAATCTTACAAGTAACTTTGAAAAGTTAGAGTTTGATTCAACATTTGATTCAATTGGTGATTGATCATAGGGATAATAAGCCATCACAAAAAGTTGAGAAATTCAGCCACAATAAATAAAAAACCCAACTCAAGCACTTTATAAGGATAAGAGATTCTCTAAATATCACCTAAAGGATCTAATCATTAGTGAGATATCTAAGGGACTAAGTACTAGATCCCAATTTCATGCATCATATAATAATCTTGCTTTTGTTTCTTAATTTGAGCTAAAATTAGTTGATGAGGCTCTTGATGATGAAAGTTGGATAACTGCAATGTAAAAGGAATTCAACTAACTTAAGAGAAATAAAGTTTTGGACCTAGTTCCTAGGCTTAAGGAACACTCTGTTGCAAGTTGCAAATGGGTGCCTAGGAATAAGTTAGATGAGTAAGGGTTCATTTCTGGGAATAAAGCTAGATTTGTTATAAAGGGTTATAACCAAGAGGAAGCTATTGATTATGATTAAGCCTATGCCCTTATTGCAAGACCAAAAACCATTAGGATTCTCTTAGCATATACATATCACATGAATTTTAAACTTTTTCAAATGGATATGAATAGTGCATTTTTGAATGGTCTAATTAAGGAGGTAGTTTATGTTAAACAACCTCCTGGTTTCGAACCACATACTTTTTCACATCATGTTTTTAAATTAAATAAAGCCTTGTATAGTTTGAAACAAGCTCCAAGAGCTTGGTATGAAAGGCTTAGTTCATTTTTTTTATAAAATGATTTTGAAAAAGGAAGGTTGACATAACTTTATTTGTTAAAAAGCACAATCTAGATATGCTCATTGTACAAATAAATGTTGATGATACTATATTTTGTGTTACTAATGAATCTCTTTGTTAAGAATTTGTAAGTGTATGACTAGGGAATTTAAGATGAGTATGATGGGAGTGCTCAAGTTTTTCTTTAGTCTTCAAATTAAGGAAACCAAAAAGAGCATCTTTATCAACCAAGCCAAGTACACAAAGGATCTACTTAAGAGATTTGGCATGGATGGATGCAAAGTAGCAAAGACTCTAATGATTGCAATAATCAGGTTACACAAATCGGGTAAGCTAATTGATGAAAAAAGGTATAGAGGTATGATTATTCTCTCCTCTATCTCACTGCTTCTAGACTTAACATCATGTTTAGTGTTTGCATGTGTGCTAGGTTTTAATCTTGTCCTAAGGAATCATACTTAATGTTGTTAAAAGGATTCTTCAATATTTACATGACACAATACATTTAGAATTATGGTATCCTAAGAATTCATCATTTATTCTTTTTAGGTATTTGAATGCAGATTATGCATGTAGTTTATTAGATAGAAAAAGCACTTCTAGAACTTTCCAATTTATAGGTGAATGTTTAGTTTCTTGGTTTAATAAAAAGCAAGTTTTGGCTACCTTATCCACCATCAAAGCAGAATATATGGTGGTGGATTATTGTTGTACCCAAGTTCTTTAGATGAAACAACAACTCAAAAATTATGACAAAGATGTTGATCACATTCCTATCAAATGTGGGAACACAAGTGTAATAAATCTTTTAAAGAATCTCATCCAACATTCTAGAAGCAAGCACATTGGCATTAAACATCATTTTCTTAGAGATCATGTCCAAAATAGTAATGTGGTGTTAGAGTTTACTAACACCAATCATCAACCTGCGAACATTTTCACTAAACCCCTTAATGAAGAAAAGATGAACTTCATTAAGAGAGAGCTAGGGATGCTTGATGGACGTTTCCCAAAGGAAATAATGAACCTTAAGAAAACATAATCATCACCCTACTTCAAAGAAAATAATAATTATGTAACTTATTTTAAATTTGAAAATAAATGACATATCAAATTTGATTGTCCCAAGCTAAAAAAGAAGAAGAAGTGGGACAAAGATAGGAAAAAGAGCTTCAAAGCTACATGGAATAATGATTCAAGTAAGGAAGACAAAGAAGAAAATGTTGCAAACTTTTGCTTCATGGCTTAAGAGGACAACTCACATGAGGTAAGTAATTCCTCGCACTCTTGTGATGAATATAATACATTTGAGGATGAAGATGATGAGCTTCTTAAGGCTATGTCCTTGAGATTTGATAAATATAAGTAAAAAATGAAGATTTATAAGAAAAAGTGTTCAAAACTTAAGGATGAGTTCAATGTTTAAATGAGTTTGTAAATTACTTAAGAACCTTAAATGTGGAACTCAAAAAATCTTTAGAAAATATTTCTCGAACATTGTCCTCCCTAGACTCCTTAAAGAAAGCAAATGATTTTTTAAGAAGTTAAGTTATAAATTTAGGAACTCCATCTCTAGGTTTCACAAAAGGGAATAAAGCTTTGGATACATTTATTGTATCTCAAAGACCGCCCTTAATAAGACATAGACTTGGTTTCAATGGGGCTTCATCTTTTACATCCTTACCTCCCACAATCATTAGAGCTTCCACACCTCAAACCTCTAGCATAGAGTTAATTGTGAAGAAAAGTGTTATAAACACTAAGCCCCTTAAGCCTACAGGGAAAGGAAAGGCTCCCCAAGGCTCTAGAGCTAAGCCTAAAAGAGCAAATCATGCATACATGTATACTGAGAGGTATGCTCAAAAGCACACATATAAAAATTTCTCTTCTACTCCTTACCACTCTTGCACATGCATGTATACACATAGCCAAATTATGAGAAGGCCTCCTACTCATGCAAAGGATCCCCATAGGAGAAAGACTTACAAGTCTAACCTCTAATGCCATTATTGTATGAGATATAGGCACATTAACATCTTTGTTATATTAGGAAGGCACATATCAAATTAGAGGACCCTTCTAAGACTAACCCCCAAGGGCCCAATTATACTTGGGTACCAAAGTAAAATTTTTGATATTATAGGATGGGGACTCCTTTACTAAAGTCTCATCATGAAAAATCTAAAGGTGAATGAAGATTGCTATTAAAAAAGGGATAAAGCTTCAAAAGGTTATTTGGTATCAAGTCATTTGATACTAAACTTGTAATGTATCCCTTACCTCTAATGCTTTTAACCTGATATATGTATGCATATGTTTATTATGCAACTCAGTTATTTGTTTAAATATGTGTTTAATTGAAATTTTATAATATTTTCTACATTTTTTGGCTTTCAATTATTTGGCTAATTTAATCCTTTAATTGGTATCTTACATACTCTTTGTGACCCAAAAATTGTGTTAGCATTGAGAAGACTTATTCTTTAAAGTAGACGCCATAAACTTTTTTATTTAGTGAGAGCTTAAATTATTTTTAATTATTGAATTTAAAAAATATTCAAGAATATTTTATCTTGTTTTGTACTTTGAGATTCATCATTCAAAAATTGGATTACAGAACCTTATAGTTGGATTCATTATCTTTAACAATTGGGACTTTAAAACCTTTTTAGTTTTGAATTCATTCATTTTGGAACTTTGGCGTAAGATCGCATATTTGCATATCTTCCTTAATGAAAGCAATTGTTGTTTGAATTTGAATTCAACTTGATTCTACTTTATGAATTTTGTTGCCTTTGATTATTATCTTCTCTTTTACTTGCCCCTTGCCTTATAGAATTCCCCTCTTTTTTTGATCTTGACAAAGGGGGAGAAGAAATTGAACTATAGAAAAATAAGCATTACCTAAAGGGGAGTTTAATGAATTGTTTGAATTTATCTTATTTTCTCTTTTCAATTCAATTTAATTGTCAAAAGAAACAAAAGGGATATTGTTGACCAAAGTTAGGTGTCTAACTTTATCACTCTCTATTTTGATCTTGATAATCAAATTAAATAGTTCTAATATTTTCAATTAAGTGTATTTTTGTAGAAAATTAAGTTGGAAAAGTATTTAAACTTAAGAACTTAGAATCTTCTAAGTCATGAAGTGGACCTGAAAAATTGCCCCAATGAAATGAAAGTCGCAACTAAGACAAGGAAATCACAACCAAGACCTAGATTGTGACCAAGACGGATTTGAACAAAAATGGATAGACTAGATCGTAACCACGATTTTAACCATGAAAGACAAATTGCAACCACTATCATAAAATTGTGATAATGATATTTCAATTAGTTGGAAGTAGCTCCAACGTCTGGTTGAAGAACATGTGAGAAAGTGCCACGTGACAACTAACCATTAGACATAACCTAGAATCTCGACTGCGATTTTTCTATCCTGATCACAAAATGCATTTCTCGACCATGATTTAGATGTCTCTAGCGTGATTTGAGTCTGACAATGCTTTAAATATAGTTTTTTTCTAGCTATTAGAGAAAGATATGGCCATAATACCTTTGTAATGGTCATTTAAAAGGTGAAAGTTGTAAATACTTCCTCTAAATGTCCTTAATGCATGGAGAACTAATTTCATTTATGGTCAAACCCTTTGACTCCATTTAAACATCTTTTATCCTTCTTTTTAGATAATTGTAAAGTTTTGAATGCTATTATAAGGTTTGGTGTAAGCCTTAAACACTTCGAAATTAGGTTTAAGAGTGAGCCATAGAAAACACTTATATAGGTTCAAGTGTGAGATTTGAAAAACACTTGTAAGGGATTTAAGTATGGGCTTTGAGAAAACACTTGTAACATTGGGTGTGAGCCAAAACACTAAGTTGGGAATGAGCTTGAAAAACTCCATTATACAAAGATAGCAGTAGTGAAAATCCTAATTGAAATTTTAGAGTGGATGTTGGGTTTGCTATACCCACTATAAATTATTATGTTCCCACTTCTTCTATCTTTTCTCTTTAACTTTATTGTATGTGCCTTCCTACCAAAATTCTAATTTTCCATTAATTCAACCACTTCTTCTTGGTGTACAAAGGCCAACAGAAAAAGTATTCCTTAAGGAAAAATGCCCCACCTCAAGCTTAAAGAGAGGGAAACAAAATTATAAATGTGAACACAGTACGACCCTCGAGTCAGTTTACAGATTTAGGCATGCCTTTATCTAAAGCATTTGAGAGACTATAAAAGAAAGTAGTACTAAAGTCGTTACCACCTAAGCTACCCCTAAATTATTTGTCATGAGGATATGATGTTAATGCCTATTGCGCTTACCACCAAGGGGCCATCAAACAGATGATTGTTACATGTTGAGGCATAAAACTTAAGATCTTATTGACTCAAAAGAGATAGTCCCACCTAATTTTGAAAGGTCAAACATAAGAGGTAATACATTCCCTAACTATTGTAATGTTTCATTGCCAAGTCAAGGGATATTTATGATTGATTCAAGGGTTTGTGAGGAGGTCATTATGACTACTTTGGATTAGTGTCATCTTAGGAAATGGTTATTGCTATTTGCAGTATCAATCCTTGGGAAAGTTCTAATGAAGAGATGGAATAGATTAAAAGGAAAAAAATGATCAACATATAAGAGAGTGATGAAGAAAAAAAAGAGAGACAAGTCAGCCATGTATGATAAGCGAAAGGTACTATCCTAATAGAAAGGCTACTAAAGAGCCTAGAGTTGACAAGAAGGTTGAGAGACTGCTGATATAAGAAAAAGTATATGAGAATCATATCTTAAGGCAATTAAAGAAAAAACCTACCTAAATCAGTGTGTGGGAGCTACTGATTACATCTAAAGAACATAAAAAGACTATGGTAGAGGCATTATTTAGCATTGTTATCTCTAAGTAAACATCCCCTAAGGACACAGTGGCTTTGGTGGCCAATAAAGGGAGTTAACCTTTTTTTATGATGACTTGCCTCCTAAAGGAAGGGATCATAATTTGGCTTTGTTCAGTAGAGCCAAAGTAAAAGGAACACGAAATCCTTGGGTGATGGTAGATAATAAGTCTAGGATTAATATTTATCCTTTGAAGCTACTTTAAAGTTTAAAATGTTTGAGGTAGATTTAAAGATATTAGATAGGTTCATTTGGGCCTATGATGCAGCAAAGGGCCAACATTTAGGGTATTCATATTCAAGACCATTGTAATATCATAGTAAAAATAAGGATAGAAACTATAGTGGAGTTTACAATTTTGTATATACCCATCACTTTCTTACTATTATTAAGGGGACCAGGGTATCATCCTCTAGGGGACTATAATCCACCATACACCAAAAGGCCAAGATTCCTTATAAAGGGAAATAGTTAGCATCTATACTAAAGTAGGAGAGATAGTATCCATATTGAGCATAATCATTCCTCATATTAGAGGTTTCCAAGTTGCGAGGGTACCTAAAGGTGGCAAGCATCATGAAGAATATGTACTTTCTCCCAAGTTAAGGATTGGAAAAGAATTCTCTAGGCATACTAGAATTTCTCAACATCCCCACACAAACTATTAGAAAAAGGTTGGGCTATTAAGGAGACTAAGGAAAGCTAATGGTAAGGGACTTACGAGACTCGTTATCAGACTTCTTTATCAAAGAAAGAGAGGCAGTTTGAGAGATAGAAGACGAGATAATCAAAGATTATGGGAACCAGTTAAAAATTAAGCCGCTAGATGATTTAGAGGAGGTATTATTTCAAATACAGCTTGGAAGTGTAAAGATTAGATATTGAAATTACCATGACTCTCTTGAGGAGAAGGGTCAAGAGTTTATAAAATTTGAGGAAGAATAAGAAAAGAATCCTTTCATTATTTTGTATAGCCCACAAATAAACTAACCATAGAAGGATAAATGAAAAATATTTGATGAGGAGCGGCAACAATATCTATTAGACTAACAATTTTGTGCAACAAGTGAATCACTTAAGAAAAAGCAAGCTAAGCATGTTGAGTTGAAAGTACCTTATAAGGACTCAAAATAGGGATAAAGTAAACCAAGTAGCTATGTTGAGGGGAATTATATAGGGATCAATAAGCAAATATCAAAAGCATGATTATCAATTCCATTGAGAATGTGAAGGGTGAAGAGGTAAAAGGATAGTCATTAAGGATTAGTCAAGCTAAGTTAGACAAAATAACACTATAGGAAAGCTTTCTGAAAATTGAGTTTGGTACTAAATAGATTAAGCAAGAATTCAAAGAGATTATGAAACTTATGGTTGATACTAAGGATGAGAATGAAGCTAATTCCAAGCAATTAGCTGATGATTTGAAGACTACCGCTAGAATGGCTAATGAGAATGAAAGTAAATAAAAGAAGAATCAAGAGAAGACTAATGCTGAAATGATCCCAGTTGCACCTCCTAAGGAGTTTTTTTAATCCCAAATGTCTCTAATGCTCTACCTCTAACCTATGAGGATAATCATATGTTTACTTCAAAGTTTAAAGCAATGATGATAAGTTTGCTTACTTGTGTAATGTCTTTCATGATGGTATTGTACATGACATATGTCATTTCATGAGCATATTTAATATTAATTTTATGCATACCACTATATTTAATCTTGACACACAAAAAAATCCAAAATTCTTGCTTATTGCCAATGACATCATGCTGAAGAGTGAAGGAAATTTGAATACTTGTTGAAGAAATACTAGAGGATTTTTGCATTGATCTATGAGGATATGCTAGGAGTTTATCAATAAATAGTTGAGCAAAGGATTCCTACATTTTTGTGCATGAGGATAGTAAAACAAAAGCTTAAGAAGATACAACTAAAGTGGGCATAAACACAAAATTTCTTTCTATGCATGTCAAAAAGGCTATCAAATCACTTATTACCAGAATAATCATTAAAATATAAGATCAATTTCAAAACTTGCCAGAAGGCTACTGAACTATAATTTTTATTAGAATTTTTAATGAAATACAACTTCAACCTTAATACTTACCAACAAAGTTGCTTTACCAACATTTATGCCAGAATGGCTATTAGAATATGTAATCTTTCTTAATACATACTAGAAGGGTTATTGGACTAATGTTTCATGATAAAATGGCTATCAGAACCTTAATCTCAACCTAGTACCTGTTTGAGAATCATTAGAAGTAAATATTTGACATTGGTACCTACTTGAAAGCCATCAGAGAAGTTTGCTACCTACTTGAAAGCTGCTAAGACACTTAAAAATGTCAGTACCCACTTGAGAGTTGCTGAAAGTAAACATTTGACATTAATAACTATTAAAGAAATTGGTACCTGCTAGAAAGTTGCTAAGGTATCTAGAAACTTTTTAGTACATGTTAAAAGAGCTGCTAAGAAAGTGTATCCTTTAGTATCCTTTTCATGGTTTTTCATTTACAATAATGTTTTATTGTGTCTTGTTCAATGATCATTTCTCAAATGTCATTTTACAAGCCCCACAAAATAGGAGGCAAACTGTGAGTATTGGATTTTAGGTCTTACGATGTAAGACCAACGATGAGAAACTACTGGAATTATTCCTAAGGAATATAGGAAAACATTACAAAAAGGAGGAATAAAGGCTTGGGATAAACCTTAAATCAAACACACCATCCAAACCAACCAAGCCTTAAGCCTTGAAAAAGAGCATTCAGTTAGCTGTACAAATAAACTTCAAACCCTAATAGAGAGAACCTTCTAGAATAGTTAACCTTTGGCCTTTAATTAATTATACAACTAACCTCAAGTTTATATAACCAACTCCTTAACTGTACAAATAACTAAGAAATCTTATTCTCTAAATGATTCTTTAATCCTATTTGTTAAAGGTGGAGGATTGAGTCCAACCTGAGCCATTTGACTTAGGTACACTGCCTTACCTCTATAAATGCCTCTCTCATGGCTTGGAGAACTCTAATGATATTTTGCTAAAATATAAACCTACCATCGTCAAAACATCTATTACCAATAAAAAATCTAAACACCTAATTCACCAACCTAAGATTCAACATATAAATTAAAGATTTAAGATTCATTTACATATAAATTAAAGATTAAAGATTCATTTACATAGTTTTCCTTACATTTTAAAGGATTAATTATCATTGTAGTGCCTCTAAGGGCAAGATATATTAAAAATGGTATTTAAGACTCAAACTCCTTCTTCCTTTTTCTTCTCTTCTCTTTCTTTTTAATTTTTTAAAAGTTATAGTCCTAGTAGTCTGTATAGACTCCTTAATAGTCTATACAGACCATTTTATTAGTTATACAAACTATTAGTTGGTCTACAAAACTAACTTTGATTAAGGAACATCATTTTTCTTCTTTTCTTATTTTCTTCTTCATTTGTTTTCTCTTTGGTTTTAGGATTTTTAAGAGACTCTTATGAGCTCTAACAACAGAATATGAGTAGATCTTAGGACTCATGACCCATGTTCTTTCAAAAAATGGGGTTAGGATCAAGAAAAAATGCTTAGGTTTATAATTTCAATGTGTCTAACCCTTTCTTTCCCATGCTTCATTCTTCTCCTTTTCACTATATGTTTTGTTGCATGTTATTAGGGATATGATTAGAAGAGGGATTGCCATTCTGATTGACCATTTGATCCCTTTACATGTTAATTACTTGCCTTTATGCATTATTATCCTCATCACCATGGAGAAGGGGTGACTAGCTCATTAGCTTACACACTTCTCTCGTCTTCATTTTAGGTGATCTTGAGTAAATTAAAGGAGAGAACTTATAGCTTTATTACCCCCATTTTTGTTTTCCTTCATATTTAGTGATTATGTATACTTATGGCCTTATGTGCATCTCTTTCTATCACCTTACACATACTCTTTTGCAGGATTAGTGGAGGAGGATTCAATGATACTATCACTCTAAATTGGTGACTTTAGCCCTTGCCTAAGGACTCCCCTTCATCCTCCATATACACTTCATAATCTTCATGCATTATCTATTGATGCCATATTTGCCATGTATCTTATGTGTCATTTATATTTAGACCCATTATATTGTTTGATTTGTTGACATATGTATATATATATGTGTGTGTGTGTGTGTGTGTATACACACACGCACACACATATATATACATATATACATACAAACATAAATACACGCGCGCGCGCGCACACACACACACATATATGTGTGTGTGTGTGTGTGTGTGTGTGTAATATACATATGTATGTATATAGATACATACACACACACACACGTGTGTGTGTGTGTAATATACATATGTATGTATATAGATACATACACACACACACACACACACATATGTCTATATATGCACATATGTCTCCATGAATGGTTACTATTTTTATAACTAAATAATAAATTCTTATGGTTTTTAGCGTAAGCATTAATTTTAAGTCAGAATAATCGGAACAGTTAAATTTTTATTCTAAAAGATGAAAGTGCAACAACAATGGGTGCGTAAAAATTCCAACTATTGAAACATCACACACACACACACACACAGATAGATAGAGATCTCGGAGGATCTCAAGGCTGGTGTGGCCTTCCCGGGGGCAGGGGGGGGGGGGGTAGGGGTGGGTGTGGGTGGGGTGGG
>CATIWR010572828.1:0-10346 GCA_949677035.1 Omphalea diandra | reverse complement strand
TTATTGATGATCCTAAATAGAGTTTTAAAAAGTAATGAACGTGCAGTACTTAACTAATTATCCTATATGAAACATGAATATATATATATATATATATATATATATATATATATATATATATATATATATATATATATGTGTTTGTGTGTGTGTGTGTTCAATTGAGATATAATGTGACAAAAGGATTATAATGGTATTTGTAAAATATGTTAGGTCGGATTATTGAGCTTCATATAATTTGGGTAGTTATAATGTCTTGCTAGAGACCACTTATGACTTGTGAGCCAAAATAGGTTTTGGGCCACTGTCAATATTATGTGAACCTGCAAGGTCGCACACTTAGAATAAGGCCAAAACAAAATTAGTGTTTACTTTGCTCTCTATTTATAATTAAGATAATTAAAGATATATTATCTAAATTCTTTTAAATATCTATTACATTTTTAAAGGTTAAAAATGAATTTAGATATTATTTCTTTTATTTGTATTTTTAAGATGCATAGTCAACATAAAATATTCTTAACAATTCATATATATATATATATATATATATATATATATATATATATATATATATGTGTGTGTGTGTGTGTGTGTGTGTGTGTGTGCACATACATGTTTTAGAGTTTTTCTGTATGAAAATGTGTGTTCACATCTTTCTAGAACACAAAATGAAGAGAGAGAAAAACCCTAGTGCTAGCACACCTTGCATTTTGGATAGAAACTAATTGTATGGATGCTTGTAAAGGGTGATCATCTTTTGGTGACATCTAGATTCTACTTTAAGCTTGAGGTAGGGTGTTATCGATGTAAACATCCTCTTAGCCTTCCAACAGATCTGCGATCTCAGTATGAATTGGTAAGATGCACATCCTTTCCTTTTGATTTAATTGATTCACATGGATTCTTGGTGGGATATTTTGTAGAAAATTTTGTCTTTCTAGTGTTCATGTTCTACTAAACCCAACAAAAAACACATAATGGTGCATAAGCACAGTACAACTTAAAAGCACAAAACATAATAACAAGAAAACAAGTTGAATACATTAAAAACTTCCTAAAATTAACAAAACCAAAGACTAACCATTGTACTCCATTGAGTATCCAGTGGAGAAGACAAATCAATGTTAGCTCTAGTAAGTAGTTTGATGATTTTGCATCCCCTCCATTCTTATCAATCACACATCTATGAGCCTTTGAAGGACTAAGTTCCATGGCCCCTCTTAAGTTGAACTAGGTCCTCCTTCCTATGAAAGAACATTGAGAAATGGAACAATGAGAATCTCTTCCTCTTAATTTTCCACTTGAACTCATTCTTTTTGTTGTTCTTGTTCTTGATTCTTTGGTCTTACGAATTTAGGTCCTTCAAATTTACATGTTACAATCCTCATTCTTCCCAATGTAGTGAGATTATAAGGCTTTATAGTATGTAAGGCTTCCTCGTCAAATTAATTTGGATCAAAACCATATAAAAATATAGTCGAACCTGTGACTACATGTCATAATCCCACCACTTTCCTAAAATTTTCCATTAATCCCATCAATTGTTGGAAGATGAAATGAGTAGAAGAGACTTTGAGCTTATTGTGAGCATACCACATGAGAAAAATCCATTTTTTTAGAAGACTTTTGATGTATTAAACTTTCCAAAGATAGCACAAGCCATGAACTTATGGAGTATCATCAAACATCTATCTCTAATAGCTCCACTCAATGATTGATGAAAATTAATTCCACCACTTAACCTAAAATTATCTCTTAAAACCTTATAGCACTAAAATTTTGAGATGATCATTTATACCTCCTCTATAAAATCCAAATGCAATTGTCATTATGATTTAATCAATGGTATATTGATTACCAAAGAGTCTAAATACAATGGATGCCTTATGCTCATTTTTAAAATGTGATAAAGAAAGAACGCAAGATTAAGTCTTTTTTAAGACGAAATTAGTGTAAATGCAAACTTTTCCCAATGCAACCTACTTAGGAGATTTTCATCCTCTCAAAGATTTCTAGTTGCACTAGAGTTGGTTCATCTAGAAATATACATACAACATATACCCTAGCGTCTAGGGAAATTAACCTCTTACCTTCTTCATCCTTATAGATAGCAAAAGGAATACCGTACTTAGATGAGACATCTTATAATCCCTTTTGTGGTTGCTTCCCCCTTATCCTCGACAAAGATGCTCTTGATGTCATCTTAAGTGGATGAAAGTTAATGAAAGTGTGATGGCTATGGTTTTGGAAATGTAAGAAAGCAAAAGAATAGCTAAAAGATAGCTAGAAGATAGAGATAAACTTTGATGCTCAAAAGAATTATGCTTGCTTTCAAACTTTGAAGAAGTGTTTGAATTGAATTATGAGTGAAAGTGGGGAGGTGTGGTGGGAACAATTAAAATTCAAATTAAATTAAAAAATCCTTCAAAAACTCCCTCTAAAAACTCCCATCTCAAGGTTGTCATAGCTCATGATATCCTAAGCCGAGTTTTACATAGTTATAAGCTTTGACTTGAGTCGCAGCTTGTGACCTGGCCATGGCTGACACCATTCAGGCCAGTTGTAACCTACAATATTAGTCGAGGGTTTGACAACACTCGCCTTTGATATCAAACACCTTCAAAACACATTGGCAATGAATAAAATTCATCAAATTAAGATTTTCCTTTTGCATAATTAATAAATCAGCATCCATGAAACATCAAACTAACATTGACAAATATGAAAACAACACTAAAACTAAAATTTAAACATGACAAACTCTTAAATAACATACCAAAGTTCTAAAACTGAAAATAAACACACCAAAAGAAAGACTGAAACTCTAGACATTAGAATACCTAATCCTAAGGATTACAAGTCAAAGTAAAAACACAATATAATTCTTCATTGGTCTTGCTCAACCCTTTTTTTTGTTTTGGTCGCTTCCCTCTTCCCCTCTTTAGTGGTGAAGCACAAATCTCCATAGGATCGTTCCCTTTTTCCTCCACCTCACTTGAAGATGAATACTTCACTTTAATGAGACACGGAATCCCCTTCTCATTATACTCTACTACCATAATTTGCCTTTGAGAATATGGAAATTCATTCTCTACCGGATAAGCTTTATAGTAATAATAAAATGTTGTATCTTATTTTCGGACAGAGATTATAGTTAGTGAAGGTGGAATTTTGGGTTTAAAAAGCTTCAAATTGGGTGGTGGGAGAGGTAGGGTTGCTTTTCTTTTACTTGAGCTATGATGGGTTCCATTTTGATACCTCTACTGCAATAATGAAGGAAAATACAATATTAGATATTTTTCACTCTTCTTATAGATAATGTCCCCCTCCTAATGCTTGTGGATTAAGTAATTCTAGAACACCAAAAACTTCTACACACTCTTTTTAAGTAAATAACTATTTTCACCATTATTATAATTTTTACATGGAATCAAATAAACACATTTCAACAAACATTTACCATATATTGTAATGCATAAATTCAAGTTGAGGGAGAAACTTTTCAGATATTTACAGATCATAAGAGCTTGAAGTATTTAATGAGCCAAAAAGAATTAAACATGAGACAGAGGCGGTGATTAGAACTGCTAAATGATTATGATTGTACCATTGAGTATCACCCAGGGAATGCAAATGTGGTTGTTGATGCTTTGAGCAGGAAATCAAAAAGAGGTGTAGTTCATTTACAAGTATTTCCATTATCTTATTTAGTTCAATTACGAGCTATGAATATGGAACTAAACATACAAAAGAATGGGGTATTGATTGCTACTTTTCAAGTGAGACCAATGTTGCATGATCGAATTAAAGAAGCACAGGGCAATGATCAAAAGTTACATAAAATGATTGAAATGGTAAAACATAGGAGACATGGTGATTTTGATATTCGAAATGATGCCTTGATGTTGGGTTCTCGTATTTGTGTGCCTAATGTTGACAACTTGCAAAGAGAAATCCTAGAAGAAGCACATAATGCTCCATATGCCATGCATCCAAGAATGACGAAAATGTACAATACCCTATGATCTCATTTTTGGTGGCCTAAAATGAACAAAGATGTAGTAGCCTATGTTTCAACATGTTTGTCTTGTCAACAAATCAAAACAGAACATCAAACACTAGCTGGAAAATTGAAACCATTAACAATTCCAATAGGGAAATGGGAAAGAATAACCATGGACTTTGTATATGGGTTACTGAGGACTTTGAAGAAGAATGATGCTATATGGGTGATCATTGATAGACTAACTAAGTCAACTCACTTTTTGCCTTTTTAGTGGGGTAGTTCACTTAAGCACTTAGTCAACAAATATGTGGATGAAATTGTCAGATTACATGGCGTTCTAGTGTCCATTGTATCAAATAGAAATCCAAGATTTACATCTAGATTTTGGGTCAGTTTGCAACAGGCATTGGCTACCAAGTCAAGTTTCAGTACTACTTTTCATCCTCAGACAGATGGGCAATCAGAAAGGACAATTTAGACACTTGAAGACATGCTTCAAGCTTGTGTGATAGAGTTCAAAGGTGCATGGGATGAATACATTGCCTTGATTGAATTTTCTTATAATAACCATTATCATAGCAGTATACAGATGACACCAAATGAAGCACTATATGGAAGAAAATGTCGAAGTCCAATCCATTAGGATGAAGAAGGGATGCGTGTTTTAGAAGGGTCAGAACTCGTGCAATACACTGTAGACAAGGTGAAGGTAATCAACAGCAAACTTAAAGCAACATCAGACAGGCAAAAGAGCTATGCAGACCAACACAAAGAGAAATGGAATATAAGATGGGAGACAAAGTGTTCCTTCAATTTTCACCATAGAAAGGAATAATTTGATTTGGCAAGAAGGGGAAATTGAGTCCTCGATACATAGGACCATATGAGATCTTAGAAAGAATCGGTCCATTGGCTTATAAGCTAGCACTACCACTAGAGATGGCTCAGATTCATAATGTATTCCATGTGAGTATGCTCAGGAAGTATCAGTTTGATCCTACACATATACTTAGGGATCCAGTGATAACAATTACAGATGATGTAAGTTACATTAAAGAACTAGTGAAAATCATCAATTGTAAGACAAAACAGTTACGAAATCAAGAAATCCCTAGTTAAAGAGTTATGGAGAAACCACTCACAAGAAGAGGCTACATGGGAAATCAAAGAAAACATGAAACGACAATATCCATATTTGTTTATAGGTATTGAATTTTGAGGACAAAATTCTTTATAATAGGGGAATAAATGTAACATCCCTATCCATACTCATTGGCATTATCACATGAACATATTCATTCCATAAATTATATGAAACCCCACATGAACATATGCATTAGATAAATAATCATTTAGGCATGTGAATTGTAGAAGCACGACAATGACACTTGCACCATTGCATTTGGGACACTTAAACATATACATAGTGTTGTATAGTTGCATGATAAATTGTTTTATATTGTGTGTTATAACATCATAAATAATGGTGTTATAGAGCTTATTTTAAAGTATAAGGAACATTTAGGAATTAGTAAATGGATGGAAGTGCTTAAGGAGTGAAGATGAGGGACTAAAAAAGGAAAGTGAACTTTCAACCAATAGGAATGCAACACCATGATTTTTCCTTATTGCAGTAGGCTTACAAGTGGAATTTTTGACCCATTAGGATCAAAATTAAGGGGTTAGATGTGAGTTATAGAAGGAGAGAGAGAGAGAGCTAAGGAAGAAAGAAAGAAAGGAAGAAGAAGAAGAAGAAGAAGAAAAAGAAGAGGAAGAAGTGTGGGCTGCCTAGGAAAGAGTCCTAAGGTTTTCTAATTATGGGACAATAGGTAAGTTAATTTATCTTCTTCTTAACTGAAAGCAACCTCTCATGACATGTTAATCATACATGGTTAGTGAGAATTATGGAATAATTGAGGTAGAGCTCTTGGATGGAAGTTGAAATCCAACAGAACAAGAGCTATTTGTGTTGCATTTTACTGTTAGATCAGGATTTTTTACCCATGATTTCATAACCCTAGAAGAGGAACTAGGGAAAGTACAAAATATAAAAGTTGTAGCTTTATATCCCATATAAATTCATATGAAATAGTTTTGCTTGATTCGGTGTGCGTGAGCAGTTATGACTCCTTCATTAGGGTCGGTTCATAACCAACTGAGATGACCTCAGTCTTTCTGTTTTCTTATATTTTGATGGCCTTATGTTCTGATTTTGACAAAGTGTAAAACATGAAATTTGTATGGTTATATACCTTATAAATATCTGTAAAGCATTTTTGATTGATTTATTATGTGGAAAGAGAAATGGCTCATTGATTGGGACTGACCCTGTACCCAGATAAAACCCCACCTTTTTTTTAATTTTATTTTCCAAGAATTTGATGGCCATAGACTTAGAATTTGATGATGATCCAAAAATTGAAAGTTGTATATTTATGTCTTACCTACATAAATGTGAAATATTTTTGCCAAATCCAGCATGGTTGTTGAGATATTGTCCCTTCATCATGACTATTTGTCAACATATTACAAACCTGTTCAGCTAGAGATTTGTCCTTTCTTTTGGTGACCCTATAGACTGAATTAGACAATAAGTAAAACATGAAAAATTTTAATCTATATGTTTTGTAATTGATGGTCTATTATTATTATGATTGGATTTGTAAAATTTGAGATACACCCAGGAATGTAAGACCTACTCAGACTGAGATGACATTGCAATGGGGAAAAATTTTAAAATTCACCACATTTTCTATGTGTCTAATATTGACCTAAGATTTGAATATGTTGTCTATTTATGTGTCTAGTTTGTTTGAAAAAAAGAATCAAGTCATTTGGATAAGTATATCTAGAGTTATTATTGTGAAAGTGTAGCAAGCTCAGGCTACCATATAAGGAAAATATGCATAAACAAACACTAGGTCCACTTGCATGAATCATGCCATAGTTGCATACCAAGCATTCATAATCATTTTAACATACTTATAACCATTTATGTGTCAAATGTTAGGATCTCAAAACTATGATGAAGCCCGAGAAAGAGAACCAAACCTACCATAAAGGTTGGTCACATCAAAAGGTGAGTAAAAACCATAATTAGATTTAGTGTGTGTATGTGTGTGTGTGATAATTTTATGGGATGATTATTTTCTATTACATGTATATGTGATTAAATTGTTACATTTTACATGTGAATACAAGTCAAGTGAGAATCATATGCTTTTAATGATTACTTGGTATACCATTTATGAATGAGCACTTGCACATGGAACTAAAAGGATGTTGTGACTAGCTTGTCAAACACTTGCAAATCACATGGAAGATGGACCAATAGGTCCCATTGGCATATGTTATTAATCAAGTGGAAGATGGACCAATATGTCCCATTACCACATGTTATTGATCAAATGATTCACTTATTATATGTTGGCCAGCAAAATCAAATGTCACTTGAATCACATGAATTCCCTGAAGCAGTGTTTGCCTTACATGGTCACGACAAAGATTAATCTATTGCACTTGCACTTGCATTGTCAAATGTTATACTTGTAATGTATCCTGATGATATTTGATTGTTGGCTGTAACATAAGAATTTGATTATTGTTTTTATTCACTGAGTCGCGACTCACCAAATTGCAATTATATTTTTCAGATATCGAAGAATAAGGATTGGACACTTTGGTGCTTAGAGTTTTACATTGAGACATATAAACTACGGGTCGACTATTGAATTCCAACTCTCTCTCTCTCCTTGTGTCATGTACATACATTTATATAAGAACTAGTTATGGCCACTAGTCTTGACATTAGATAACATATATGTATATTAAATACATGTTTGATTGTGTATGTATGTTGAATAAAACCTTTATGCATATGTATTTTCAGACATGGGTGCTATGAGTTTTGTAAATAAAAATGGTTGTTACATGTTTAGTGGAGTATTTATAGCCCACATCCACCAAAGAGATGTTATTATAAAACTATCCCAAAATCTCCAAGTTGTGCTAGGTAGATTTTGCATTAAATGCTTGTTAGGCTAAAGTCGCGGTGGCTAATTTCCAATTTGCACTAAAGAGTCAAAAATTATGGTAGAAAACCCAGTTTTGTGTCTGACGGCTAGTCCACATGTCATTTTTCCATTGGTTGCTCAAGAAACATGGTTGTTGTACTCTACCAACTTCTCAAAAGTAGTGGTCACGAGTTCACTTTGTCTTGGATGCAACTGAGACCGTAAATTCCTCTGTTTGGTGAGAAAACTTCAACTTCTTAAGTTACAATCGCGACCAAATCTTCGCCCTCGCAATTTTTTATTTACAACAGTTCCCTTAGACACCTAGCATTGTGGCTTTGGTTCTCTCCTTTGTCACTATAAAATTCACAGTCACGACATATGATGCGATAGCCACTGCGAATTCCTCTATGACTCAAGCTTATTTCTTTCGGCTAAGTCGCAGCTACGAATTCACCCGCAAATTTCCCTGCCTAGCTACTTCCACCCTTATAGCTAATTCGTTGTCGCGATTTAAGGGATACAGATCGCGAATTTGGGTGACCTTCACAAAGTTAGAGATTTTGATTTCCATCAAACTTCCAATTTAAAAACTGTCTTATAAACTACAAAACAACACTTAATGAAAACATTAGAACTATTCAATCTCTATTATCAAGATCAAAAGAGGTTCATGACTTAGGTTTAACCAACCTAGTCCAACATAGTACATTATTATGTTTATTACCAAGCTTTCTTCAATTTATAAACTTATTTTCAAGTTGTTAAGGAAAGACTAGCCAATGGTACGAAATGAGCAATGCCAGAGAACCTTTAAATGGTTAAAGGAGCATTTGTCTAACCCACTGATGTTGAGACCATAAAAGCTAGGAAACCTCTAATTCTATCATTATTAGTGAAAGAGAAGACTGTTAGGGTAATGTTGGCGTAGGAGGATGAAAAATGAATGAGCATGTAGTATTCTACGTTTGTAAAAAGTTACTTGCTTATAAAGAAAAGTACAATTGGTTCAAGAAGACATGTTTAGCAATAATTTGGGTTACTAGGAAGTTGTGATACTATTTCCAATCATACCTAGTAGAGATAGTCTTGAAGCTAGATCTAATCAAGTATTATACAAAGGCCATTCCTTAATTAAGAAGTTGGCGAAATGGTTGACACTCATTACTAAGTTTGAGATCAAGTATATGGTGAAAAAGGTAATTAAAGGTAGTACAACAATCACATATAGGTGAAGAAGAAGAACCTCTCTATGAAGGCCTAGAAGAAATTAAACCTCAAAGATGGAGGATGTTCTTTGATGGAGTAGAGAACAAGAAAGGATCCAAAGAGGAGTGATCTTAGCTTCACTTGAAGAAAAGCTTTTACTTATGGTTAAGAAACTAGACTTTAGGGTAAAGAACAACATGGTAGAATATGAATCATGAACTTTTAGGTTAGACTCACTTGTTCAAATAAGGGTGAGGATAGTAAAGGTGTTTGAGACTTTATATTAGTAGTTTCCTAGGTGACTAATGAATGGCAGCTGAAGCAAGAGTGGTTGAGGACATATTTAGAATGCCTAAAGATGCTAACCTAGAATTTCAAGAGGATTATGTTTCATCACCTCCTACTAGAAGTGAATATGACGACAGATGTAACATCCCTATCCACATTCATTTGCATTATCATATGAACATATTCATTGCATAAATGATATGAAATCCCCAATGAACATATGCATTGGATAAATGATCATTTAGTCATGCGATTTATAGAAGCATGACAATGACACTTGCACCATTATATTTGGGACACTTGAACATATATGTAGTGTTTGTATAGTTGCATGGCAAATTGTCTTATGTCATGTGCATGTTATAGAATCATAAATAATGGTGTTATAGAACTTATTTAAGAGTATAAGGAGCATATAGGGATTGAGAGATGCATAAAGGTGCTTAAGGACTGAAGAAGAGGGACTAAAAGAGAAAAAGTGAACTTCCAACCAATGGAAATGAAGCACTATGATTTTATATTGTTGTAATAAGTTTATATCTGATAATTAGGGTCAGAATCAAGAGGAAAACCATGAGTTATACCAGAAACAAAGAGAGAGCTAAGGAAGAAAGAAAGAAAGGAAGAAGAAGAAGAAGAAGAATAAGAAGAAGAAGAAGAAGAATAAGAAAGGGAGAAGAGTGAGCTGCCTAAGGTTTTCTAATTTTGGGATAATAGGTAAGTTAATTTATCTTCTTCTCAACTAAAATTAACCTCTCATGACATGTTAATCATGCATGGTTAGTGAGAATTATGGAGTAATTGAGGTAGAGCTCTTGGATGGAAGT
>CATIWR010572797.1:0-12783 GCA_949677035.1 Omphalea diandra | reverse complement strand
CGGTGACTAGCTTTAAGAGTTTGATGAGCAACGGCATGGGAGATCCATACAATGGATGAGATCAATGCAAGGGATATTCCAAACTTTAGGTTGTGGGTATGTTGCATATATAAGTCTAGTTTTGTACAATGTTTTTAAAATAGGTAAATATTATTAAAATAGCTTTAACAATTTTGAAAAATATTATAAATATATAAATATAATTATAATAATTAAAAATAAAAATAATACTAAAAATCAATTTGAGTCAATCCAAATTATATACTAGTTTAATTCTTAACTTTATCGATTTGACCTATCACTTTAATGTTAACACAGGTTTTATATATGCTTTATTTTCATGGCTTGACATTCTTGAGTCCAGCTGGATAATATAAACTTATGCAGGTAAATCTCTACTAACGATATGATGCTTGAACCTGTGTAACAACTTGGGTAGTAGTATAGTATTCATTTGCACCAATACTCCACCCCACGCCCCAGATCGGGGCTCCACTAATTACCCTCAACCATTTGTGGACCAAATGATTCCATAGAGTTGATTCCTATGTCATACTTGGTTTAATTAATCAATTAATGAGGCCTTTTGCATTGTTTTCAGTGTCATTGAACCAGGACCCATAGAACCAGGATTAGTACTTAGTGTTCTTGGATTGTAGGTGAAGTACTCGAGAGGAATAAAAGCAAAGTTCAAAAGAATACTTGAGATAATAAGAGCACACATTGTAAGTTACAACTAACATCAGGAAAGCAAAGAATTGAATAGTGTATGTACCAATCATCAAAAGGTCAGAATTAGTTGTAGAAAAGGGAAAGCCAAGCCATCCAACCAACCAACCAGCTAGGCCATAATATTCTAACTTACGTTCTCACACCAACCCTTCTTCCTTTCTTTGGTTTTCACACTCTCAGTTCTCATGTTATTAGTTGGTTATGGTCTTCTAGTACTTTTGAGCTCAGATTGGAGGATTGGACGGCCTTTGACGGACTGCTTTGGTGTGCTACTTTAGTGTTTTCTATGACGCGTCCCTTTCAAGCGACACAATCATTTTGATTGCTTTCTTCGTGTGCCAACCACCAATTTCTTGGCTTCTCTTCCTTTCTTCTCTTAACTTTGGCCTTTCGGTAAAGGCTTAAGGACCCACCTTAAGTCTTTTTTTTTTTTTTTTTGTCTTCCATCTTTTCAGCCAGTTTCTCAGCATTAATTGGTCATTGATATGAGGAGGAATAAAAGATCAGAGGCAACTTGGATTGAAATTGTCTTCGTTTCAGCCTATGGCCCAGAGAAGCACTATAATAAACTGTGTTATACAATTGGCAGCTTATCGTCCTATACCATGCAATTGAAGATAAGCGTTGCTTGTTTACCTTCCCTGGTTTTTTTTAAAAAAAAAAAAAAAAAAAAAAATTTTGCATATTCTAATGGTTTGAAAGCCAAAAAAAAATTAAGATTTTTTTTTTTCACAGCAGCCAGTTACCCTTTCGCAATTGAGATTTGATGCCTATACAGGTTGGTAGTTTGTTTATTATCTGACAAGAAAGTTCAGGAATTGTTTATATTTCTGTGTCCTTTGTCAAGGGATCTGCAAATTAAGTTGCAGGTAACATAAACACCTAATCAACATTATCAGATTTCTATTGTGCGAAAATGCAGTCAAACCAGTCATATATGTATCTCCCATTAATAAAGTATCCAATGCTGGATGGCTAGGAATAAAATCTTGCTTAGAATGACAAATTGAAGCTTAGCAAACAAAATATTTCCAGCATTTTATCCCTCCCAAATATAATAAATTCAAAGAAACAGTGCCATTCAAATCTAACCAATGATACATTGCAGGTGCAAGATAATTCTCAAATTTAGCGTGAAGCTCATAATTTCTTGAACTTACATCATTCCATTTATCAAACCAACACGCTAAATATTTGCAAGCAAACTGCTAGTCTTAAACTGGGGCCAATACACCTCCATAACTCACCAGTAATTCCATCATTTTTGGAAGGTGTAAGTTAAATGTACTAGTAGTAGACAGAGATGGAATCTTTAAAACAGGGAACCCCAAAAACCTTTATGCGTTATGCTGCCTCTGCAAATCCAACCCTCATCTTGCCATAGTCAAAAACAGTATGGTAGCGACCCATGAAAATATCTCCCAAGATCCTGAACACACAAGATCGATTAGCTAGAACCAACCATGGGAATGGTACGACCACTACATAATAAGCATAGCGTCAATATATAGTAACTTTAGGATCACTAATAAAAATGAATAAGAATAAATTACCAAAGAGGTCCACGAGGAGGAGGCACATCCAAAGCAGTAAAGCCACTGATGCACTGAGCCTGAAAACCCTCTCCCACCTTAAGGATGTACTGATCACCACCTCGAAACAAAATGCCATAAGAGCAACAAATTGATGCACATGCTAATATATATGATAAGAATTTGAGCCACTACTACCCATCCAAACATGGTGACAAGGTGCGCACAGTAAAAAAAAAGCTCCTAAGACTAGCATTCTAGAAATTTGACTCGAAGAGTACGTTTAGTAGGACGCAAGATGTTTCAATCACAAACCTCCT
The DNA here is from genome assembly GCA_949677035.1 of Omphalea diandra. Taxonomy (NCBI): domain Eukaryota; kingdom Viridiplantae; phylum Streptophyta; class Magnoliopsida; order Malpighiales; family Euphorbiaceae; genus Omphalea; species Omphalea diandra. Next base: position 10,199 of record CATIWR010572797.1, on the reverse strand, counting down.
CTGGGGTAAGATCAAAAACTTTTCCTCCTATAGTGAAGGAAACTATAGGCATTGAAGAGAGACTTCCACAGTCAACAGCTGATTCTCCCAATGGGCTTGGAATTAGATCACACAGCTGCAAAAAGAATTATAGCAGTCAGCAAGACAAGCATATTTATAGTAGCTACTAGTAAATCGAGTATTTTTTGTATATTTCATATCAATGTGATGCAGTCCAGTTATTATTGATTGATGGAATGATGTGTTTGTTTCACCTCATTCACATAGTTCAATATACGATCCTGTGTCTGATTCTGCCTCAGCTGACTCCGCATCCAAACAACTGTCATCTCACAGGCAGAGCACATCGCATCATGAGCAATACCAGATGATTTATCAATGCTCTCATCCACCACACTCTGAATGCCCATGCTATTTAAGCAAAATCACATTAACAAACTAAGATAATCAGTAACTGAAGTATGTCCGGGAACAATAGAAGATATTATGGGAGAACATTTGCCACCAAATAATGACAAGGAATAAAATTAGGGCTTAAAAGAACAATATCCTTAAAAAACTGACCTAACACCATGGGTCCCATCAAATGTGCATAATCCAATTTGTGAGCAAATTTTCTTTGGTTGAGTCTGTCAATATGTGCAGAACTATAAGTCAACCCATAGCAAAAACTGGCTCCACCTTATTCCTTTTCTTTCTTTCTTTCAAAAGAGAAGTGTGAATCGATAAGGCATCAATAGTTACACTATAGTTCTCACCTCAGCTAGAAGCAAATCCATTATGGTTTGCCCATATTGAGCAACAACAGACTTGCATTCCAGGCTAACTATTCCAGTAGCTCCAATAGCTTGATTTATCATGGAAACCAGAGTCTGAAAAAAGAGTTGAGCAACCCATGCACTTTAAAGGTAAGCAAAATTAATAACATAAAAATGAACCAACATCAGTTCAACCATACACTTTAAGAGTAAGTAAAATTAAGGATAAGCAGAATTAATAACTCTTGAAGTTTAAAAGGAGTTGAATGTTGATATCAAAATTTAAAAATTTTTTGAAAGTCTAAGTCAAGAAGGGTATTAGACTGCAAGTTGAATGACGCAAATGAACATGAAAGGAATACCACAAAGACATAAAACAGGGATAAGGAGACTGAATCCGCTAAAATATATACATTTGCACATTTAAAATCACAATCCAAATTAGATGGTTGCAATAGAAGAAGGACCAAAACTGGGAAATGAACAGATCACTAAATCATTACATAATAAGAAGAAAAAAAATCATAATAAATGTGTTTCTTCTTCATCTACTGTGTTCTTGGACAATCCACAAAACTATCAAATAAACTTGAAAAAAATTCTACCTTGATCACGAAGCAAAGTCAGGCAGAATGAATACAGTAGCTAAATAAAAATCTGGCAAGTCTTGTTGAACAAGAAATCAATCAACAGAGTACTCTACGGGCTTAAGAGAGTTAAAACTTAAAAAGGCACTGTTCATACTGTTGGGCCTGCCAACAAGGATGTTCCGGAGTCCGCAATTGCTGAGCAATGGCCAGCACAATATCCTGTGTAGCAGTAAGCTTAAATTGTTAGAACGATATGATGAAAGGTACATTAAATTTCATATCATCATTTATTTGAGAGAAATACAGACTGAGTGTGAATGAATACCATGCACATATGCACAGGCATATTAAATCAAATTACAGATATTCGTCCTATTGCAATAGTCCCAATTTATTCTTAAAAACTACAGCCATAGGCAGAACATACCAGTTGGTTTGTCGCCAATAAGAATGTCACCCATTTCAAACTATCAAAACATGCATAATAAAATAAAATGAGAAACTAATTGAAAAAACATATGCAACATTTATTAAGCAATCCAATTGAATGAGTAATGACCAGCAAACCTGCCAATAGCCTTTCTGTGTCACAGGAACATATGTGTGCTTGCCCTTGTAATGATTTGGATCAACACCACCAAATACAATCTGACCTCCTTCCTCTTCCTCTGTATTGCGGTTCAGCCAAAATGAAAATACCGGATCCTTGATTAGACCTTGTTTAACCATGTTGTACCTGTAAGCCACGCAAGTGCCTCAAATCAAACACAAAATCAATAAAAAAATTTTAGGCTGTTGATTGAAATAAAAACCTAGAAGATATACCAGACTGGCACAGCATTTCCAACTGAAATTTCTTGAAACCCAAGCCCTAGAATACCGTCAAACTTGGCTGCTAAAAATGTGACACCAGGCTCTGATGTTGCCTCAATAAATTCCTGAAAGATTCACCAAGGAAAAATAAATAGAAGTAGACGGGAAAAAAAAAAAAAAACTCAAATGAGTTCAGGCTAAAAATTAAAGTGAAAGGTATAAACAAATTGAAATCAGGGAACATAAAAGTGAGATTACCTGATCTTTTACAACCAGGTTACCTACTTCAACATTGTCATAACTAAAGAAGCCAGAAATAGATCCACTACCATAGTGAATTTCAGCAGATTTCCCTGCACAATCAATTAGATAATTTTAAGATGATTCGTACATCCATATGGTGGCTATCCTACGACACGCATAATAGATTGTCTAGTGGGCTTGAAGAAAATAATCATACAAGACAATGTAGAATCTGGATAACAATATGTCGGCGTATCTGCAATGTTTCTATATTAGGCAGGACTAATCATTCCGGAGAAAACATGAGAATAGAGTTGTCACAAATGAACAATGAATTTTAAGATGAACTTCAAACTACTCTTCTATAAGCATGAATAGACAAACTACTGTCATATGATCAATAATAAATGATGTGGAGAGCTCATAAAATAGATTTCAAAACAAGTTGCTTTGCTAGCAGATGGTATAAAAAACAGAGAATGAATTTCAGATATCAATACAGGTGACAAGCAAAAACAGACCATTCTTCTTGTAGGTGCTTGATTGGCTTGACTTGTACTTGGAATGGAAGTAACAAGCAACCTACAAAACAATTCAAGATCAGAATCTCTTGCATGAGAAATTTCATCTGACATAAGAACAGCAATCATTTTAGAAATTTCATCTGATATAAGAACAACAATCATAAAGATGGGAAAATAAAAACAAACAAACAAAAAAAAACTCACAGATAAATAGCATTTGGATGACGGCACCCACAAATTGGAGCTACCAGTGTCAAAGATGACAGTGAATTTCTGAGCAGGAGTGCCAATGTCAATCTCACCATAATACTGAGCGTCCAAGTAGTTGTTAAGTGCCACAATATCGACATCCTCAGAGTCTCCAAGATTACCTCGATAACCATACTTCCTGGCAGAATGTTTGAAGTCAAGCCGAGCAGCAAGTCCGCTGTTCTGATCCAATTTAATCTTTTTCAATCCTATTCTAACCAATCCATCATTGGGTAGAGAGGAAACCAAAGAAAACAACAGGGAGGAAAAAAAAAGAGACAAAGCGGCAGACCTCAAGCTGGTTCCCATGTTCACCTACAAGTCAGCATTTTAACGTCAGGAACTGAGACAATTGGAACAATCATGTTCCTCAGTATTCAACTATATCATATAAAAAAAAGTATCAAGCTTTTAGTATGATTAGTTCAATGTAAGATCAAGTGCATTAGCAATAGCAGAACAACATATAATGTTTCAGGCTAACAAATGTCACCTTGTAAAACTCCATCCAATTTCAATAAAAACAGAGAATCAAAATTCTAAAAGACAGAAAGAATGTACAGAAATGTTCTAAAAAATAATAAGTTTGCAAAATCATTCCTTTCTGATATACCAATAAGACAGAAAGAAGACGTAGCTGGATGTTCTGGGAACTTCCATTGTGAGGGTTGTGGTACTGTAAGTGTGAAAATATTATGTATCACCCGAAGCTAACAGTATCGTAACTCCTGAGCTCTGTTTGATTTTTTTTTTTTTTTTCCCGTATTTAGATGTGAAAATATGTACGAAAAGTGAATAAATAAATTCTATAAACACCTGAAAAAATATATATTTAAAAAACAATATAGCCAAACACAGTTTAACACGTGATTGTTATTATTATTATTAATTTTAAAAAAATAAATAAAAAAGATATATAATTAAACAAAAAATAAATAGCAAATGAACATCGAAGTAAAAAAAATTGCTAAATATAGCCTCAGGCGTGGTGCCAGTGTTAGGTGTGATGGGGTGCTATACCTATCAGTCTTATTGTAAGTGAAGAGTTTTCAGCAACGTATTCAGAGTTTCGAAAAATAGATGGGTTTTAGGAAATATGAGACACTCTTCAAGGCCTCAACCCTCTTGGCCCATTGAAAAAAAAATAAAAACAGAGTTCATAGATTAGCGGCAAACAGAGAATTATGATTTGTCGTTTTGAAGAATTTTAATTAACCAAAAAAGAAAACAAGAAAGGTGGTCTGTACTGTACGTATCCCAATTAAAGAGGATATGTTGTGTATCAGACGACATCAAAGGGAATGAACAACTAAAATCTCCTAAGCCATCAGCAGATTACAAAACATAACCTAACTTAAAATCAAGCCATTTAATCACAAAACTGAAAGACTTGTTTTGCGTTACGTACCACCTGAACGCATACCACCATTTTCAACAGAAACATAAATACTCACAGATTTTTGAGATTTATCCAAGTTGAAATATCCAATGATGCCAGAATCATGAAGAAATCCGCAAGCACAGAACAGAATATAATATATATATATATATATATATATAGACACAGAAAATGAGAGCAACCTGTCACCTTTACAGACCCACGTCTCCACAGCTCATCTCTAACCTTTTTTTTTTTTTTCTTTAATTATATCAACTTCTAATCTACACCGTTCAATCCTTTTTAACCGTCTCATCTAAGCCCCACACGATGTCCTTGCTTTTAAGGATTCTTAAACTATCTTATCTAACAGATTCTTTCTTTATGGCCGTTCAGCTTTTTACGAACGGTGATTAATTAAGTGTGCGTCAAGGGCATGGGTCTCGTGATGCCGGATCTTTACTGTTAAGATGACGTGTCAACTAAGCATGCAATTTGGTCTCCCTTTGCACGCGACACCTTGACTCCTCTTTGAAGTTTTGCGACTCTGCGGAAAGCTACGGTGTATACAAAAGCATTAATGTCGATTGCTCTTACCATGTAATTTCGGATTCAATACATCCAACGGCTATGCGAGCAACAGATTGAATTACCAAATTTGGACAAGGGACAGAAACCAAAGTGTATTATTTCAATGTTCTTTTTTCTTTTGTTATTTTCAGTTGTGTAGCCTTAACTTACCAATCTCATCCATCAATTAATATTAATTTTTTAAAAAAATTATATTTTTATATTTAATCCTTTAATCGTGCCATAATTTATATGCTAGTCACTTTTGTTTGAAAATCTATCCAAATCACCTCTTACATTTAGATCCGATAATGAATTACTCGCTTTTAATACCTTTAGCTTCATTTATTTTGTTAAAAATATTTATTTTTCACATATTTCTGATATTTGATGCTATAAAAGATTGATCAATACAATATTTTTAATCAATTGAATTTAATTTTTTTTAAGAAAAATAACTTCTTTAGAAAAAAGTCATTTAGTACACTAAAAAATGAAAATAGAATAATATTTCAAATTTATTTCCATGTTTGATATCTTAATTTAGTTAAAAATTTTAAGAATGAGATTTCAAAACTTAAAATATTTTACTATTTTTCTTATACATTAATATACTAAATAAAAATATTAGAATTCTAAAACACTTATCTTAAAATAGGATTTCATTTTCTAATTTTTAATCTAACCAAACATGTCATAAATGTGTATGTATATATATGTGTGTGTGATAAATTTTTTTAAAAATACATCTAATTTTTTTAGATAAATGCAATCTTCACTCCCATACTATCTCATGGGAAAAAAGATTAAAGTGTTTCTCATTACCATCCATAATCATTGTCACCATTGATTGGCAATAGTTGTAAGATTCACAAAAATTTTTTATTTTTAATATATTTTTTCTTATATTGATTGTTAAATAGTATAAATATAAAATATTTATATTATGAATTCTACTATAATATTATAAATTAAAAAAATATTTTATAATATAGTTCAAAAACTAGAAAAAAAATTTTAAAAATATTTTTCATAGATAAATTAATTATGTGAAACAAACAAACCATATGTGTGTTAATTAGCCAATAAACGGCAGGTAAACAATCAAAATTATATTAAAAAAAATATAAGATATAAAATATCTTTATGTGCATATGTCAAAAATGAAACGGTGGTCCAATAAATATTTTTTTCTTCTAACTCTACATAAATTACTTTTGTTTAAATTCTAATTATTTCAATATGAGATTTTTGCTTGATATTGAGGATATAAATAAAAAATAAGGTCTTATAGATTTTATATATTAAATAAAAAGGATAAAATGAACTTTATATATTATTTTTTATGAATTTAATTATGATTTTCAATGGGTTTTGATTTATTTTTATGTGTTTTTTTATTTTTTTATTTTTCTCTTTTTATATCTTAATATAATAGGTGTTGCTTCTGAAGAGAGGGAGAATCAAAAGATGGACAATAATTCATTCAGTAGTACGTAAGAAAAATTTAAAGCTGAGTTAAAATTATAAAGGTAATTTTATTAAGTTTTGATGGATTTTTTTTTTTTTTTTTTTTTAAAAAGGATGGAAGGATCAAGCTTGTTGATAGTATAAAGGATGATTTCAGTATTCAAAAAGAAGGGACTGGCCTGTGAATTATGAAAACCTAAGATTAAATAACAATTTTCCTACAAATTAAAGCAAGCTTGTTGCGTACAAGCAAGAGTTAATTAAAATGATGTATGATGCCAAGGAAGCTCCAACAACCAAAGATGTATGTAATTGTTGAGTAGAAGGAAGAATTTTGTTATTATAATTGTTTGGTGACATAAGAAAAACATGGCTAAGGGCATTAAACGTCTTGAATGAAAATAATCTAGTCATTTGATAGGCGAAAATGTTCAATCCCAAAGTTCCTCTGGCCGTAAAACTATGCCTAATAAAGAGATTGCCCCACTTCTCTTTATGAGATAAGAGAATGCAGCACACATTATTCTCAAACTAATAGTTTAATTACATATTCAATCCCTCTATTTTACTTGTGCAAATACTCAGGTTGTTCTCAATCTTTTTATCCTCTTATCGAAGCCTTTAATTAGGTTAGTAATATACTCAACTCGACTAAATTTTTTGGGTTATTTGATAATTATATTAAACACTTAAAATCAAAAAAATTTAGCACTTATTTTTTAAAAAATTATTTGATAATAGTTTTTTCAAGTTTCTAATATTTTAAACGTGTTTGATAATGTTTTTAAATTAAGCACTTAATTTCAAAAAATCACTTAATCTAATAAGTAGAAAATTTTTACTTAATAGTTTAAGTAATAGAAAAAAATTCACTATTTTGATATTCATTAATATACCTCTCACCACAATTATCATCATTTATTATCATAATCTTTTCAATTGATAAGGATATAATTAAATTTTAAATATTTAAAAAACAAATTAGATGATAATTTTTTATACAATATATAATTATCTTATCTTAAATTTATTATCTCTTATATTCATTTTTAAAAATTTGGTATATATTCAATTATTATTCAGTTTTTAAATTATCAATATTAAAATTATTCAACTCTTAAATTTTCAGTACTAAAATTATTTAACATTTAATTTTTCAGCACTGAATTTTAATTTTTACTAAACACTACTCAAACTCTTTGAACCCTTCCCTTGCAGGCACATATAGTCGAACATGGATAAAAAAAAAAATTGGAAGTTGTTTAATAATAAGTATTGAAGAGATTAATCAACGAAATAATAATTTCTGGATCTGCATTCCCTAGTAGGAAACATGATGACCTGATCCCATTTTGGGTCAATTTGAAGTACCCAACTTAATATGAAACTGGAACGGAATTTTTCTTGAGGCTCGGCTCTATTTCATATTGGGCTGCCTAATATCCAATCCCCGGTAGCCTGTTGGAGAATGGAAATGGTGAGCCATCGCATGTAAGGGCTTCTAATCAGAACTAACTACTATTAATCCCTATGCATACAATACAAACAGAACGCACTTAATCTGGGCCGGCCTTAGATCTTGTTATTGCGTTATGAAATTCTCATACACAATAAATGACAAATTATATTATGGACTTTTTTCATGTAGTAGTATGTATTAAAGGTTCATAACACATGTGAAAAGGGAAAAAATACGATGTTTCCAGTGTGCACAACTTCTTACTTTCTTTTTTTTTTCTTGTTTTATTTTTTTCTTTTTTAAAATGATTTTTGTGTTGTTATATATTATAATTTTATACATTATATATAATTATATTAAGTTGTTTATTATTATTATTATTCTGTTAAAATTTCTCTTTTTAGTTTATGATGCTTTTCTCCAAGTAATATCAATATTAAATGATAGCATCATTGGGGTATTAATGAATAGCTCTTGAACTATTTGTGACTTGAAAAATATCTGAGATAAATTTGATGTTATTGAAGTTTGAGCTTGATCTAGTCAATTTATTAAATTGACTATCAATATCAAAATTTTTGATTTGAGAGACTTAAGAATCTAATTATAACTTTTAAAAGTTTTGTTATTTTATTATTTATATTTTAATAAATTTATATAAATAACTGAGTCAAATTAAATTAATTAAAATTTTGTGTTCAATCATATTTACATAAATTTAAATTTGAAATATGAAAAAAAAATCTCTATTTAAATACTTAAAATTGGAGTATTTCAAGTTTGAGCTTGAGCTCCAATTGTTGATGTAATTCATTTAGCTCGCTTAATTATATTGATAAGCATGATTATTTTAGTGTATTGTATTCAAATATTTATCCGAAAGATTTAAATTTTCACACTCATTAAACTAAGACCAAAGTTAAAAATATATTTTTAGTATTGAATTTAGAAATCAAGCATCATCCACTCATCAAATCATTAGAAGCAGCAATTAAGCTAAGCAATAACTGTTCTAGGAAACACCATTTTATATCATGGTGGAGTAACCACAAAGAGCTTCAAATGGATGACACCAAATAGTGAGTGAATAAATAAAAGAGCAAAGAAAAAAGAAATGCACATGCGAATTCCAGGAAACGACATGCATGTTTCCGAAACCCGAAATCATGTGAACAGCCACGCATGTTGTCAAAAGAATGAAGAGTAGCTCACTCCCGGTTGGTACGGTGAATCAAGTACGGAGTGACCCACAAAGTTCCACGATCCATTATAATAGTGTCCCATGAGCGTAACGTGATGAATTGGAAAGTCAACAATTAATCCCATTTTGTCCAAACTTTTAAACCCACCAAAATGCCCTCAGTTTCTCGATTTCTACGTTGAACTAAATTTGACCCCTTCCTTATTGGATTCGTTTACAACACGCATTCACTTGCCCACAAGTCTTCTTTAAATCTCTCTCACCCTCGCATTTCATAGCAAGAATGTTGAATATTTTAAGAGTCTTTGGTTAATTTATATGCTCAATATTTTATCCTTTTTTTCATCCGTCTGATATTTAATTTAAACTTATTATTATCTTCAAACCGTGTCATTGATGTCCACATATAAGACTATTTGACGTGTCAGAGTGGAAGCCGTATATCTTGACGGCTAAGTTCACCATATTCGTTGTCTTTTCTTTTCCTTTTTCTTTTTCTATTTCGCTTTCTCCACCATTAATTGGTAGTATTCAGACAGATGGCGAGATGAGTTGAACATAGAAAATCAAATGAACATATGAGCTGGAATAGTTGACTCATTGAATGAAGAATTCAACACAACTGAATGCAAAATTCAAATATAACATATGCTTTTTCATGTATTCTCTAAACAATTAGATAGAAAGTTATTCAAAATAATGTACTAATAATAACAAAGAAAGAAAGTAATATTTGTGTTCTAAGCTCTCTTACTCTTGGCGAGGAGTGGGTGGGTGCTGGTATGGCATGGAGGGGGGGTGGGGGGGTGGGGGGGGGGTGGGGGGGGGGGGGGGGGGGGGGGGGGGGGGGGGGGGGGGGGGGGGGGGGGGGGGGGGGGGGGGGGGGGGGGGGGGGGGGGGGGGGGGGGGGGGGGGGGGGGGGGGGGGGGGGGGGGGGGGGGGGG